>DWFV01000683.1:0-13180 GCA_018246775.1 Parelbella machaon machaon
CTGAGAGTTTCGGTTTTTTTGTGGTATTTATTTCTGTAGATTTCTATAATGCTTATTTATTAAAGATAGTTACTATTTTTATTTCATTATAACTTCTGTATAATCTCATACCTATAATAGTTTTTTAAATAAATATTTTAAACTTCAAGCCGGCCTTAAGTTTATCCCATCATTACGCCGACCAGCACACCGCTAAGAAAGTTCTGGGGTTCCGGGTAACGAAATCATATTTTCTTGCAATCCCGATAATATGGTAAAAATCAGCATATGGCCGAAATTAAGTCACAATCAGAATTTTTAGGATAACTCTAGAAAACCTTAATGGGGGAAAATGTAATACATACATGCATTGTTGGGTATATCAATAAAACGGTATTATAAGAATACATCCAAAATACTTTTTATCTTAAAACATCATAATGAGATTGAAAGAAAAGAAAGATATTAATAATAATAAGCTAAATAAACAAACCAAGGCTTTGATTTGACGAATACCCTACATATTATCGCACACTTGCATATCAACAGTTTAATTGCTAGTGAACAAAGTGACAAAAACGATGTGCCTGCGAAAAATAAAACCTCTTTACGTTTAACACATTAAGCAGCCGATTTGATTGACCTGTTGGTCTAGCGGTTAGTGACCCCGATTCCAGAGCCTGGTACAGGTTCGATTCCCACTCACAAGTAAGTATTTGCGTGAGCAAGAGCAATTCTTCCGTTTGTGTGTATCATATATATGAGCATACATTTACAATTCTATATATTTAGTTTACCGGTCGTCTGGTTACCATAGTACAAGGTCTACCAATATTAAAATCGGATTATCAACATGATAACAGTCTATTATATATCATTTTACACTTAAGCACAGAACAAAACCAATACTCATTACATACATTTATTATGGGAATCAAACCTGCACGTGTGGCTCAACAAACGGTTACTAACCATTACATCAACAGATCCATTGCTCACCTATTCGCCAACCACTTACGACTTTTCGTCAACCACCAACCGCTTACGTGGTCCCTATATACGTACACCTGAATCCAATCTTTCCAATCGAACAGTCGTATTGTTCTTCATAAGAACAATTTTATACACATTGCTACAATTATCCTGTTCCAGCATGTGTCTATTATGACAGATCTGTGTTCATGTCTGAAGAGAGTAACAAGCGAGCAGTGGCCACTGATGTCCATATACAAGTACAAGCGATCGCGAATAGGATTGTAGGAATATCACTATTAATTACAGTTAATAAATTTAGCACGTAAATATTTTATTAGTGATGAATTTGATGATGATGATGAATGATGATTTTAATAGTGATGAGAAAACTTTGTACATTTTTTTTAATATTCCCCGCGTAAAACGTGATATTTGACATAATTCATGTTTGTATATCTACATATACTTACGGAGGATTTCTGGAGGAGTATAATATTCCGTTTTTATGGGGGCAGCAGTAAATTAAGTAATACATGCACAATTAAAATATGTTTTAAAATACATAAGATCAAATTATCCCACTAAAGTCAATTTATGAGTTTACAATCCGTCAGGCATAGACTATTTTGTGTCACACACAAAATAGTCTATGGTCGGTAAGTCCGCCAAATTGGAGATTTAAAGATGTATGTATAAAATTTCGACATACGGACCTCAATTAATGGTAGAATTTCGACTATTACTTCAATACTACTTGTTATTAAGATATTATTAGTTGGTTATTATCAATCGCTAATAAGACAGTAAGAATAGGTTTTTTCGTAGCAACAATTGTCCTATTTGAAGTTGGTCACAGAACCCTTTCCCCTTAAGGATTAAATGGTCACCCTATGCTCTCTTTTAGTAATATATTCACTGTATCTAGAAAACGATTGGATCTCACATATTATCAAAAATATACATTAACTTATCCGTCCCTAATTAAAACGGAGATTAAAAAGGTCGCATTTGTTATGAGAGTAGATGATTTTTATAGACAATATTGTATATTTAAATACATAGGTAATGTTGGTTATATATTTATAGATATATTGAGTGCACTGTTTTTGGTATGTTTTCATAATAGGTATGTATACAGGATAATCATACTAAATCTGTTCAAGGGCTCCTGGAAGGAATTCTATTGCATTTTCTTAAGTATTTCTTAAATCTTCTTAAGAATTTGTTGAAACTTATAAATAAACATTTTTTCAAAAATATTTATTTTCAAATTTAGCTGGGCCTAATGATATTTGTTTGGTACAAAGAGTGTATTTACGAAGAAAAAATTCTAACCAATTTAATTTGTATATTATCGAAAATATATTGCTTCAGTAAATCAGTATTGTTTTATATATTAAATACATATTAGACTGGCGCTAATAATGTTGACAAAAATATAACTATATCAAGACAAAAGTTACAAGTATCAAAACGTCTCATTCCCGCAGCGCATGAGTGCATTGCCCATATAGTTTCGGGCGCGCGGGTCGTTGGCCTGTTCTGTGATTTTTTTATGAGCTGGTGCGACGCTGCAGCGACGACACCACGCGCCCAGCGCCGACTAGTTCAGCCACTTCTCGTTTACAGCGGCCTGGTACTTTTGATAAAAATGTTACTTGAACGATGAACCCATTACACTACATTTGTAAGGAGAACTTTTTATAAACGATCCAGTTGCTACGTTTTCGTGCAGTCCTGGTACTTTTGGTGCATTGTTGGTAATATTAAAAGTGTTTTTTTTTTTGGGATGTATTTCATTTTTCAATTTGATCTTTCTTCTAAAGATAAATAATTTTAAAAATCGTATTTAAAAATTTGAGTACTTTTTGAAAATTTCTTTTCCCTATTTTATACCGTATTTTTTAGTCGTAACCTTTATGTCAAAATAAATTATACATTTAAATTCCACGTAATATTAATAAATATATACCGTCCATGTTCTTCAAAAGAATTGATTAACTACTTAATCAATTATTTGTTGTTAAACCAGTAATCTTCCGATATAATTAATTATAAAGGTTTTAATGGTATTCCAAGAGCTACGTTATTTTATCTATGTAGATGTTGTACATGACTGAGATATACTCGGGCACAACCAACGCCTTTAGCTTTCACAAATCCTTGATAGCACAGTAATCTCAGATCAGATGGTAAATCGATGGGATGAGGTTCTATGAAATATATTTTGAATAAACTTTATAAATAAACTAAAATATATATCGAAAGAAAATAAAAGAAATAAATATGAAATGGTGATGAAAGGTCCATTACGGGGCAGGCAGAAGGCCCTGTGTGCTAAATATATATTCTTACACATCTCACGTATAAGAAACTAACAAATAAAATAAAAATTAACGTTTCATAATTTAACGTGTATTATAAACATTAGTGATATTTTCCAATGGGTATATTAATTTTAAATGAAAATATATCAATTAGTAAATTCCACTCAAGAAAATGCTGTGTTGAAATTGTTATATTTTGAAGGAAACTATGCGATATTTTGTTTCCTTTTCTAACATACTGCACTTAAATTGACTATTGCAGCCGTTGACCCCGGAGGTTTTGTACGCGGCGCACGCATGCCTATCTATGTATATGCCAAAACTGCAGCTCTACCATAACAAAGAGAAATATTCCCATTAAAGTTCCACTCTATCGAGGTGATGCAGGAATAGGAAAACGTAAACGAGACGGTGTCAAAAGAAACCTAAAGATGGCCGTATGGCTTTGGTTGTTTAGCCTTCCTTTTATATCACCCCTTAGACTGGTAGCTTCCAAAAACAGATTCATCATTAAGGTGTAACTTGTTGTAGAGTAAAAATTAATGAATAGGCACAAATTTACTGTTACTTCTAGACGCTTTTGTGTTTGAATGAATTGTTTAGCATTGATCCCAACAACAGTCTAAAGATGCAAAACGATGCATATGAAAAGAGTGCTAAATTTAGCTAAGGAACTCTTTTCTGTAAGGATAGAGATAATTGGCACTCACTGCCCTCTGCCTACCCTGTATCGGATGGCATGATGATGTAATAATAATAATTATTAATTAAACTAAATATTTAGATGAACGAATGATGTTGTATATACTGTATATAAAAGCTCTACCTGTGTAGGTAGTAAAGTGAGAAACAAACAGATGCCATGGCATAATAGTTACGGGTCCACAACAGAGCGGAATGTAGAGACATAGATATTGATATCGGCCGCGAACGCATGAGACGCGCGAATGATGGAATTAGTTAACAATTTCTCACGCGCCACTTCCACTAACATTCAACTTTAACCGCCAAAATGCAGTGAGGTAACACCCTCACTAGGACATTAGGTCTCTGGGGCTGTTATGCAAGCGCAATTCGGTGTTACATAACCCGTGAAAGTCGGTCGCACTACTTCCGCGCTTGACGTAATATTTCTTAAGTGCCTGACATACTTCGGACCACGTTCCGGTGGTCGCAAAAAGTCAGAGATCGTTTTGAAATTGAGTCTAGTTTGGATTTTAGTTTTAAAATTGTAGATTGGAGCGGGTGTAACGAGAAAATCGACTTGTGTTGTTATTTTTCCATTTTAGCGGTGTATTTTGTTTTAAAATAGTTAATTTAATAGTGTTTAAATATTCACGTATATTTTATAAATTATACATTAATTTAATTTTTTTATTACACAATATTTTTTCATTATTCAAATAACGTCGCAATCTTTTGCATTTACTTATTTTTAATATTTAATTGTCACAATTCAACTTAAAAATTAATTTTAAAAAGTCATATCCGTTCTATTGTAATTAATAATTATGTTTTATTATTGTAATTAATTCTACACAAAACAAATATGTAACACACATTAAAATTATAGAATGAAAGTGATTGTATTTGTATTTAATATTTACATCATGTTTATTATTATTTTAACGGTTTAATAAATGTTTGTATTTAATAAATTAAATTATTATTATTTTAATTTAATCAATTATTTTCTCTGTTGTTCCAGATCAGGCCAGCATCGAGACACGGTGTGTTGAGTATGTGTGATACGTGCATTGACTATACATTTTAAGTGATGCCTCTTCTAACATAAGCATAGTTAGCAAAATTATTACTTTGTGATTTTTACTGTTTATTTACTTTTATATAAATATACACGGATAGTTAAGACTTATACACCACCCTTATATAGCGGATTCTGGCCTCAAAGATGTGATCTCAGATATAGCAGGCCGATTCGCCTTTAGGCTACATTTGAATACATTTGACAATAATGAAGACACGTAAACAGAAATATATACGTATTACAATTCTACATTTGATAAATTTATAGCTACTTTTTATAAATTTATAATTACATTTTATAAATTTATAATTACTTTTTATAAATAATATAGTATTTTTCTAGGAATTAAATTATACAATAAAACGATTGATGCTATTATATGTAAGGGATTTTATACAGTAAGATCAATATTTTATACAGATGTTGTGTATAAATGGTTAATGTTTGAATGGGTCATTGTTTTACGAAAAAATATTATTAATGAATAAATCACTGCCAGTTATGTTCGTGACAATTTGTATATGAGTATGAGTGTGTTGTCTTTTTCAGTGAGCAATTAAATTTTCAAATATTAGAGTCTAAATTTTGAATTGTAATTATAACTGAATATGTTTGTGGACACCATTGTAAAGGGGAGGCTTGGGATACTCTCCCACTAGCAGTTACAATATGGACTTTGATCGTAGATAACGTAGGCATGTTGCAAATTATATCATGTTTTTTGAAATAATTAATCGTTTTTGTTTCCACATATCTTTATTTTTTTTTAACACAAAATTATTTTTTGTCTTCTGCAAAATGTTTCGAAATGTACCTAAATAATTTTCTTGAATTACTAAAAATTTTCGATTGTTTTTTCTTCTTGTGTAAAGTATAAAACTATTGTTAGTTCTTAATGTAATTATCATGTACATTGGTTGTATATAATTTTTTCAAATATTAATTAATTGAACGTTGTAGGTTAGTATAATGTTATCTTATTATCGTCTTAGAAACCCTGTTTTGTTTGAAACAGTAAAAAACGTTGAATTTCAATAAATATTTGATGTTTTTTTCTTTCTTATTATTCCTTGTTGTTTAATTTATTTCTGTTTTTCGCTTTCTACGTGTAAATGTAACTGTGCGTAATTTTGTTTATAATAAGTAACTAATATAAAAAGTTATAATCGAATAAATTTTTGGCATCATTAAAAATTATAAGCAGACGAAATATTAGGACTATTGATCATAGATATAAATGTAAAATTTACAAATATGTGTACTTAAAAAAGTACATTGAATGTCAATAAAAAAAAAACCGTAAGTTTATTGCTTCCTGCACATTTTTACTAAGCAACTAAACTTTACATATTAAATACTTGTATATAACAAAAATATAAATATACCGCTGAGCGAATAGGGTCACGCTATGGGATATTATTATGTTTATTGATAATAAATATTATTTTTGTTGATGATAAAATGTTTATTCCTAAAAAGTACCTTTTTTGATTTTGTTAGTTATTTTCATGTCTGCTAATTTAAGTTCACTTGAGAGTTTTGGTATCCGCAGTTTTACTGTTCTTTTTAGAATGTATACTCGGTCTGCGACGGGCACTGCCGGATGGGAAGTACAAGGATGTCGTAATGAGAGTTTATAGCTACTTAATTATCATAGAGCACGGGTTTAAGGCTGCTAAACAGAATATTATATTACATTAAACGTGAAATAAATACATATAAACTAAAGAGTGCCAACCCTAATGTTAGTTGAGTATACGTAATAGAATACGAATATTATATACAAATATTTTAGATATAACAAGTGAAAATTATACGTTTTTATAAATGATATATACAATATATAAAATATATTTTTGTGCTATAGCTTTTTATGAAGTAACGCAGTAGGGTTGGTATTCATAGTAAAACGGGTCTCGAAACATATAGTTACCATATGGATCCTACAATGTATAATGAGTATAAGAGTAATGACGTCTACACAACAACAACAAGTTAGTACACCTCATAAAATATACATATTTAGTTGGTTTAAAACTGAATTGTATAATTGTTGACTGAATATTGTTTCTATATTCATGTTGACAGTTCCACACGAGTCAATTATATGTTGTATAGAACTGTTTTGGTGTGCAGAAGTCATGTACGCTATAGGTATAATCGCTTCGCAACTCCGTCCCGTTTTAATTAAAAATTTCTTATAATTTTAACATATCTGTATAAATAAATATAAGAAGATTATATTGTAATTAAATATATTTTCACTACGTACGTATACATAAAAATGTATAAGTAAATGTTATTATCGTGTATTACGTGTTATGTATAATGTATTTCTATAATGTATAAGAACAGAACAGCTGCGGTTCGCGCACAAAATGTATAAGGCCATTAAGAAACCAAGTTTCATTTCTTTTTCCGCGTTTCATTAACATTTTGTTTTATATATGAATTGTTGATTTATTTTTACATAAATTATATTCGTTTTTCTATGTTCCAAATGGTGCTACAAATGAAATTCTTTCTATTTATCTTCTCAGAGCCAAAGACTTTATCCACAATCATGGTCTAACAATGATTTTTACGTTATGTATAATTTTATTTTATGTTATGTATATTTTTGCTTTCTCGGAAGGAAAATATTAGTGGCCTTGAATATTTTCTGAAAATTTAAAAATCTAGAATTAAACGGTATAAAACCGTGTAATATTGATGTTATAGGTGCAATTATATGTAATAAATACCTATTTAATATAAATAAAATCGTTTTCCTTCAACAACCCTAAGTACAAACCTTAAAAGATATTATTCAAGTGTAATCTCAGTTGTCAGTGTGTTACCAAGCCTTTTTATTATATCATAAGTATATACTTGTATGATGTCTCCAAACCGCACTTATACAACGTAGCAGAGTATGGCCTTAACCCTTCTCATCATTGGGGCAGATTCGTGTCCAACAATGGAACGATTAAAAGGATGATGATGATATACTTAAAATAAATAAATGCTGACTTTAAAAAGTAAACAATTTGTACATAATGTACAAATTATTAGGTACAGTGGCCCTAGGGTCAATCCCCGGGTCCGATAAAACGTTATTGGAGTTTTTTAGTTTGAAATTCCAAGTCGCAAGTCGGAGTCTGCCCTGTGCCCGGTGTGTGGCAGTCGGCTTACCCCTAATCCATGGACCTATAAAATAACAGGTAAAGCGAGAACTAAACTCCTCTACCTACTTCTTCGAGGATATACAGGCCTTATATTATGTCATATGGACTGAACGCTATCCGTAGACAGTAATAAATTGTGAACAAAAAGCAAAAAGAAAAACACACATATTGTTTAGTACTGTGGTAAAAATAAATGAAAATAATAATACATAGTATATTTGGACAAACTCACATAGGACCATCTCAATTCAAACCATCCAGATCTGTTGCATGACAGGTGGTAAACATAAATACATGGATATAAATCACAATATTTATATAACGACTGGTCCGTTGGTCTAGTGGTGACATTGGAGAGCCAAACTCTTCGGGGAAACACAGGCGCGATGGTATATTTTTATGATATTAATTTATATAAAGATTGAAAATATAAGACAGTGCATTGATAAATAAAAACGAGATTCTATATAAGAATGTTTCTGAGCCATTAGTAAATGCACCATAGTGGGGATAGACCTTAAAAGCGTCAAACCAGTTGTTCGGTGTGACTAATAAATTGACGTCGCCGATTGAGGAAAAAACGTCATGACACAGTTTTGGTATTGACCGAAATGAATTCGGTTATGCAAGTTCGGAGGTGCTCGCTGTTAATTAATGGAACGGCAAGTGATTTAAATGAGGCTTAAAAAAAGTAAAATCACGCCTGTAATCCCTTAAGGAGTAAGCAGAGGAGTACAATAAACTCCCACGTTCCACCAGATAGTAGTTGATAAGACTATAGATAAGGATTTTTTGGTAACGCACTCCAATGGTAGAACTCTCAGTGCCCTATGGACTTAACTCTTTTTATTCTTAGCAAAAGACCCGCGTCAAAGAGTGAAACGATTAAAAGGTTGATGATGGGACTACACTTATTATTAGTTACGTTTATGCCCCACTATAGAACAGGAAATATATTCACTAAATAAGGCTTAATTTAGCATCCATACATATTACCACCAATTCAGACATTAACTGCCTCTTTGGTCGAGAGGTTGCAAGCGCCACTTCCGAACGAAAAGTCCTGTGTTCGACCACGTATCGAATACTGTTGGGTTGTCCTAACAAGAAATTCCCAGCAGCAGCTCGAAGTCTGAATTTTCATCCCATTTAAGGCAATAGACACCTCCTATTCCATAGTGGGACGTTAAACATAAGTGATGAAACGTGGGAGTGTACTTTTTTCCTAAGCCTATCTCTTCGGGGATTACAGGTGTGATAATATTTATATTATATTTCAGAAATGAAAGACATAATATTCTAGAGAGAGATTATCAAATAAGCCAATTACATATAACTATTTGTAAATACAAATTGCCATAAGCCTTTAAGCCTATATTAATATAAGACCAAAGCTTTTAAGTCGTAATCTTAAGTCTTCTTATTATGATAAAAACTACACCTGATTGTGCAGTCATTAATAGACATTACCAAGCAGAACCCTCGGATATGAGAATATGAAATTAACAAGAATCTTAAATAGTTTAGACAATTAACTTTCAACATTTAAGTTTTTCAACTAATGCTAAGATCGAGTTGAGAGTATGTCTTTATGGTAGCAAACGTATATACTTTCTAAGGGGCATATCATTATCACATCATAAGCCAGTCTATTTCTTAGCCTTAGTCCACCGTTGTACATAAACTTCCCTTAATCATTCCATCCCTCCATCATTTAGCCTCTTGATTTCCATTGCTAGACATAGGCCTCCCCTAATCGGCGCCACTACATCCCGCCCTGGGCTTTTCGAATTAACATGTTCTTGCTGTCTTCTTCAGGTGTCGGACCACCTGGTAGGAGGGCGACCTACGCTTCTTATTCGTTTGTATAAAAGCGTGAAAATACAGCCTTAAAGCAACCTTAAACGGTTGTTTTTATTACCCCCAAAACAATCCCAGAATGTAAAATGACTTGAGTGACATTTAATTGTTTATTTATATACAATTTTATGTCAGTCAAGGTGATCAGGGAGACAATGCGAGTATTTTTGGGTTGATGTATCTGCCAAGGAGCGTCGGCGGTATGTGCGGCAAATGTTGGAACAAATGTTTGGCCAAATGTATAATAGAAAGGTAGATTATATTTACTATAGAGTGCTTTGCTTCTTTATTATGTACATTTTGAATGAGATGATTTTGGACTATTTATTTCTTCTATATTCTAATAACATAACATAAACAATATGACGCCTTTATTTCCCAAAATGGTTAGGCAGCGGAATGCTATATACTGCCACGATTCACCAGTTGTATTATGTATCGCACCATGGAATAGGGGGTAAGCCTATTGCCATAAGGTGTATGCGAATCCAGACTCAACCCTATTGCTGGGTATTTTAAGTTAGAAAAACCCAATAGTACTTTACCCCACCTGGGGTTCGACCTTTAGATTAGCCATCGTGCTTGCAACCAGGCAGTCTCAATTCTTCTATTCATTTATACATCTATGACTTAATTATACCGCTGCGTAAGTTAAAAAAAACGTACATAACGTTTATGCAAATTCTTAAGTTAGTATATACTTAAATCAATTTCATTAAAATGTTTAGGCGAAGTATCGAACTGCGCGACATTTACGGGAGTATTGGTCCAAACGTTCGCTGGCAGTGCGCGGGCACGCGGCGAATGCAGACAGCGTCAATGAAATGATACCGACTCATCTATCAGCTATGCACGCAGCTGCAGACAGTAGGCGGTTTGGGTAAATACTGACTTCTCAAATAGAACATATAGCTCATTTGCGAGAAGACTGTGATATCTCAGAACCCATATTTTTCTGAAAACGTCTTTGAAAATTCGAACCCATAATTATTCTATGACTGTTATAATATTCTATGATTTATGACTGTTCTATGAGTTTTGACTATTCTATGAGTTAAAACAGTTATAGAATACCGCAAAGCCTGTAATGTTCTGGTGATGACCATTTGCTTACAAATATCCTGTTTACCTATGCCATATCACATTTGTGTACAAAAAATATTATGTACTTAAGGCTTTGAGTGGAGATAAGAGATAGAGAAAGAATCTCTTAAACATCCTGCAAACTTTAGCAAATGTACTCGTACATGATGAAGTATACAGGGTGTCCGGTAATTAATGGATAACCTTGAAATGGCTCATGGTAGAACTAATGGCCATTCAGAAAAAAAATACAAATTAAAAAAAAAAACAAGTAGTACCAGAGATATGATTTTTTTTTTAATATCTACACTTGTACACTATGACCCCAAATTATTACATTACATTAATAACACTAATTATTTACATTAATAGCACTGTATTCGTCATAAATTATAATAAACGCTCAAATTGTCTGCCACCCATTCTGATGCAGGCCCTACATCTCCGATTAAAAGTTCTCCTGAGCAGTCGCGTATAGCGTCGATCGCTTATTTTCAATGCGGCTGCCTGGACACGGCTACGTAAGTCTTCCAAGGAACGGATCGGCTTAGCATAAACTTCTTTCTTAAAACAGCCCCAATATTCTTTTTTTTAAATTTGTATTTGTTTTCTGAATGGCCATTAGTTCTACCATGACCCCTTTCAAGGTTATCCATTAATTACCGGACACCCGATATATGTATTATGTATCAATACTTTATAACTATAACATTCGGATTATTTATTTATTAGTTAAATTATATAAACAGGTGTCATTTCCAACATTCAGCAGTTTAAAAAATGCTAATGTGCTGAAAATATGCGTACAGAGTAATTGCCCTGTAGAGACAGCGATAATACAAATAGTAGATATTTTTGATTAGATTATAATTGTCTTTACGCGTTTCTTGTATAAAGCGGTTTTTGCATTGCGTTTAACAAATGGGAGACGTATGAAGTAATAGGGATAGAGAATAATAGAAGATCTACGTCGAGATCGGTGGTCATATTATTCTGATAACCACAATACTCAGGGATAGAAATATGCAAAACGGTAAGATTTGTAATTGAACTGCAGAGAACGTATTCCACCACACAGCATTTCTTATAAAGATGATAAGATCACTATCATTATCTTAAGTTGTATATACATATTTACCGCTGGCGTTAGACTTCCTCTAAACGCGACATTTTCTCCATGTTCCTTAAATAAAACGAATCCCTGGGTCTTTATTAAGTAGTACACTTAATCTAATATGAACTATTTTCAACAACATTCCAAGTATTAATAAAAGCCATTGTGTCAGGCATATTTATTTATATAGGTCATTTGAAATCCACGCAAGGGCATTAAACTTTTAATTGCTTGTATTGTAACCTAATATGTCATCGTGCTTATTTCCCCGAAAAGGTAGACACAAAGGGTCTACCCACGCTTCTTCAGTTTTATTGTAACATAATAATATACATATATTCATGTTTTAATCTAACGTGAAAGTACTCTGTGGCGACAAATCGCAGAATCAAATTTCAAACCAATATTGTGCATTTAACAAAAACTCCTCACGTCACCAAAACAAAGGTATTTTAACAGTTCAACTAGTAAAAATCATAAAACCAGCTCATTTCATTTAGCTTTCACTGTTGTTTTGTTTAGTTATGTTTATTGTTTACTTTAGTTTTTCTCTTTTTTGTTGAACTTTACCGGCTTCGGGTAAGAATATTTTGTATTTTACATTTTTAACTACTCTTGTTTAATTTTACAATTAAAGGCCTATTATCAGTTAGCCTCCGCTGCACCGCGACCTCGTTGCGATAGCCGGGAGCTCATGAAGAAGGACTTCGTATGGGTCCGAGACTATTCGAGCCATCCCGAAAAACGTACGTCAGTTAAACCATACATATATTATAAGTGTATAAACACTCACGAAACATTTAACATTAAAAATAGTCTGATTACTATTATTAATATAAAGTCACGCCTATATTTCCTCGAAGAGGTAGGCAATACACTCCTGCCAATCACCTATTATGTTATACGT
>DWFV01000684.1:0-13180 GCA_018246775.1 Parelbella machaon machaon
ATTGAGTGGTCGGAACCAAAACCATCTGTTTGGAAGAACATTTTGAAGCCTAGTAAGGTAAATATTGATACTAAATATTTTATGTCGACCAATACACATGGTTGTTATCAAATGTTTGAAAACTTATATACCTTTAAATATTACGATATATTTTATTTTATATCTTTCATGATCGGAATATTTTATGATTTAGACAAGTTTATTTTAGTCGTGCCAAAATTTAAAAGGCCTTGATATCTTGATAAATATCACAGCATTCTTCTGTAATTTCTAAATTCACAATCTAGTTTTTTCTTAATGTTCAGACCCATGTTGCAATTATCAATAAATTTTGATGGATTTTAATCAAATGTTTTAAATATTTTTCAGCTCACAGCTAACAATGAGCATTGGCACCTCTGTGACTCAGATCTGATCTCCCACGTCCGTGTGACGATATCACCAGACGGTGGTCTCAGCAGAATCAGAGCTTTTGGATTTGTTGAATCTTCATAAAGTATTATGTAACATGATTTATATTGCTACACTATCTTAAGACGTATATTATAGTATATAGGTATAGCATAAGTTACATTTGTAAAGTACCGTCTTTAATATGAGAAAAATTGAGTTCAGTTAAGCCACATGCGATGACTAAATATTTGTTAAGACGCTAGACAAATGACGTATCGAAGTAACAGTTATTCATGTCAAATATAAGTAGTTAATTTACTTATTGTTGTTCTGACATGTGAATCGTTAGTGATTGTTTTAAATAGATGCTGATTTACTTAATATAAAGGTATGTTGTCTAAAGTGACTAATAATCTATATTGATCTTACTTAGACTTTGTGCGGGACTTTCCCCTATTTTGCGCAATTGAAAAACAATAATGCATATTATTATGATCGTGTTCAGTGAGAACTGTTTCGATTTATATTTTTAGATTTAATATGTGAAAAGTATTATTAATAATAAAGAATACAACACAAATAAATTCTTTTCCTTCATTCAGCAATCATTGACGAAGACATTTTAGCCTTAATTAAAAATAATTTTATGAAATTGTTAAGAAAACTTTCATTGAATTTAAGTACGTTAGGGAACAAAAGTAGAAAAATATTCATAATGATGCTTATAGCATCAGTGGATGTAGATAAAACTTTTAATGAAACGTTACTATAAGAGAGCAAAATTCTCGTATAGAAGACAAATTCTTTGTTTTTAGGACCGTTCTGGGAAATTAGTTCTCTTTCAGAAACTGGAGCAATGCAAAGTTTACTTAAAGTATATTCTAAGTTTGTCAGGCACTTAACTTTTCTATCAAGTTACCGATAAATATAATAAAAATGTTTATCAAGCTCGTTTCTTGTAAGTATCTAAACAAATTTTATATACATGCTTACTAAGCAAAACAATTCGTTTCAAAGGTTACGCCATCACAAATTTCTAGAGTACCAACGTCTTCGCTGAACGATAGCACTGAATATTTTTGCTTATGGCATGACTAAAATTGGAACAGATACAATTTGATAGATATAAATTATTAGAACTTCAAAAAATTCAAACAAAATATGTAATTATCTATTGCAGCGATCAGCGCATACGTTGATCAACATATAAAAAACCTAGGAGTGTTATTGCTCAAAAATTTTTGAAAATATTCAACAATTTCGATTCTATAACTTGTGTTCTACTTAATTACCCATTTGTTTTTTATGCAACAAAGTACCATACTGATAACTACATAATAAATATTATCCAGCTATTACTACCCCTAAAGATGAAAATGGGAAGCAAAATAGATGTTGCAATCACTAACTTTAATCTCCCACATTCTACTCAAATGAATAATAAGCTAAGATTTAGTATTATACTAAAAATTTGGCAATTTTTAATATGTATAAAAAAAAAATTTAAAAGCCTGAAAAGAAGTTTTAGTGCAAATTTGAGATGCAAGTTAACTGTGAACTTTTAGTTGGGAATATTAAATCAGCCCATAGATTTTCGGAGCCAATTATATACAAAGTATAGAAATGCTTTCGAAAACGTCTCATTAGTAATCAATTGTTTAAGACTTAGAAACCACTGAAGACAAAAAAAGTTTTCTTTACAAATTATTTGCGTTACAGCTTCATGTCAGTGACGTAACGCATTACGACAACAATACACAGACCCCGAGCAACATTCACCTTATAAAATATTCTAGTACAAAAATCCCAGTAGATAAAACGCATATATCCTATAAGCGCTTCCAATCTCCGTGCAATATCCGGTTTCAAATTTTATATGAGCCTCGTTCATGATACACAAAGGATATGGAACAGTGTGGAACGAAACAGAATGGCTACATTTTATTTTTTAACCACCCTTTCATTCCAAAATTTTTTGTAGTCAAACAATATTTCCTAATTAATTTATGCTTGCTATCCGCTTAAGTTTGGCTAATAGAGATAAGTTCTTACTTACGTATAAAGATGTGCCGAAACAATCCATGTTTCCTTAAACTGAGTCCATTTATGTAAGAACCCATTTATTTTTGGTCAAGATCTTCAGGCGTGGACTAATTTCAGGATTGGTTTCTAAAACGAAATTGATAGTTTGGCTTAGATTCCAAAAAATTTAAATTGAATTACATTTATGCCCCACCGTAATTGCGTAGAGCGCAATCAAAATATTTTGAATCAGACATGGCATATTCTTTATGTTGATGTATATAGCTTATAAACCTTCGTTATCATCATTATTAGCTACATCATCACCGTCATCACCATCTTTACTATCATCGCCATCATCACGTTCATCACCATCATAATATGGATGCATACATAATCATATTTGGTTAAAATGAATCTACCACGTGTTTTGTTATAACATATGTTAGATTTATTTTAGAACATAATATACCCTATGTCATAACATGTGTTATGAATATATGTTCATAGTTTGTGCATATGAATTAATAACAAATCTTATAATGTTTGTTCACAGGCTTAAAATATACTGAGAAATATTTCGGCGCTTATGAATAATGAATGTGCTGAAAATCTGGATTTATGCATATTCACGTAGGAATATTTATTAATCATTGGATATTCCGATTTAAAAATAATCGCTTCCATTTACGAACTAGTGCTTTTAGTGTCATATCATACGTGAATATCAATTATTCCGAATATATACGATATATAAATATCAATATTTCTAAAACAAATATTTCCCATAATCAATATCATCGTCAATATTCAAATAACGAGCCTAGCTTGATGAGGTACTAACTAATAATATTCGAATAATATTATCATCATTCCCAAAATAAACGTCTCCATAATCGCAATCGTATACAATTTTAATATAGCGAAATGTACCAACAAGTACCTACACAACTAAGTTGTATTTCATATCATGCTCGAACTAGTTATATCCGGTGCATTGTGATCCTCGTATCAATAGGTCTTAATTACGAGCACAGAACTGCCACGTGCCTGTTAACCGATCTATACTAAAGGTCTCGGTGGTTATCTTAGGTGCCGCAGAATCTCTTGCACACATGCGCGGGTTGCTCACCCGTGTGTTAATTTCTAGCGCGCACGTAACGTGAGGGTGCAAAGTAACAATGGGTTAGTTAGAAACGTTCGGAATTATTTATGTTGAATTAAAATACAATAGCATTAAAATTGTATTTGTGACGTAAAAAATACCAGGGTTTGTAGTAATTGTTAAGCATCTGCTGCGTATAAAAGTATCTTAATAAAGTATAATAATTTATATGGAACATCTCCATAGACAAATACATATGTTAATAAAATTGTATTTTATATGATGTAAAGATAAAAGATACGTGTGGACTGCTAGAGATTATAATGAAAAATGAATATCGGCCGAAGTGGATCCCTTTTTATTACGAATGTTAATTCAAATAGGGTTGGCGATTCGAAATAATAGTACATTTGACAGTATTTCCAAACATATATGTTATTAATTTCTCCCATTATTTAAAACATTTATATATATACCCTAGATATATATGTGAATGAATAACTAAGACGGCTTTTCTTTTATTTTCTAACATTTTTTATTAATTGAATAAAAATTGTTATTTAAAACAATTCTATGTACCTACTAGCAAGTAATGCAATATACTCGTAATATATTTGTGTTACGACGTTACATTTCAGCAAACGACTTTTAGGACAATTGCTGAAATAATGAAATTTATTACCTACATTTTTATTTCTATTACTTAAGCATTTGCATATATATACGAAACATATAAGAAAAATTGCTTAAAATTCAAGGTACAAAACCACTAAGACAAAAACAAAACTAGCAGACCTGGTACCGGACGCCAGCTTATCAGAGATTTCAGGTAATCCGGACGCTTTTTACTTCTGCTTGGACTGGTCTTGCCGACTGCTTGAAAAAGGATTTCTCCCTTAACAATATACGATTGGAACCGGAACCGTGGTCGTGCGAGACAAACGACCGAGTTCCGATAGTCATCTGCTCGGAACTTGTATTTATGTCTGCCGGAAGGCTTCATTAACTTGATTTATATTCGACTGTGCATTGCTGTCACGTAGTGCCATCTAGCGGCGCGCAATAAAACGTTAGGCAAGAATGATTGTGCCGCAGACTTTATGGTCATTAATATGTGTGTATTATTTAATTGCGTAATCAGAATATGTTTTATGGTGGGACCAAAAGTGTCTTTACCCTTGTTTTGTCCGCTTTAGAAAAAAGTTAATAAAACTGCATGGACCCAATTTATATTTTTGTTCATCTTGCTTTGACTTCGGTTATCATAATATTCTTAACTTGGAATCGGATGACTTTAATTCTTGCCAAGGTTTCGTAAAAGGCGAAAGAGATTCATATGCACGTGCGACTTCATCAGCAACGATATAAGAAACACTATATATAATAAAAAACGTTTGTATGTTAAAAAAATTGTATGTTGTCAACTCACATCGAACTTTTTTGCTCCGTGGACAGAACAAAGGCGAAAAGTGATGGATTCTCTTCAGAAAAATCAACAAATTTATTCAGGCATAATAATTCGTAGTAACGAATATAAAATGTTTACATTTACTTGTTATATATACTGAAAAATGTATGTGCCTGCTACATGGAGATTAAAATGATGTCGAGTTGAGACACTGGCGGCTATAGTTGCCTCCAACATTTCAGTGCCGTTTTACATAGGTACTTGCAATCGGGTTCATACCCAATATCAAATGTGTATATTTTAGGTCACACCCAGTTAAGTTTTACACGGTAAGAAAATTGCAGAATGAAACTTTTGAAATGAAGGTAACGCCGTTAGCTCAGTATTTATAATACTACGATATATAGGCATATAATGTATAAAATTTAGAACCTATATATTATGCAAGTTTATTCGTATGGGTTTATTAGTTTATTCTTCATAGGTCAGAAGTACCTAAAAAGGGCGTGACCAAAATTTTTCTAACAGATAGGTCGACTATCGTCAAAATATCTATGGAATTGAGAAATGTTGAGCTGTCTTCCAGCTTCTGAAATCAATATCGGTCTCAAAGGGTTTGTTAGTCGTTCATCAAGTCCACTCTAATCAGGGCCACTTCACACAGTCCTGCGCCCTTTGAATCCAGCAGAATTGCTAAATTTTTTTTTTCATAACATGTTTTTTTCCTATATTATTAAATTAATGAAAATTGACTGCCGGATAAATTTAATTTGATAAATTCATTAATGAACGTTTTTATCACTTAATCTTATTAAAACGTCCACATTTCCATAATTAAAAAAAAATCACATTCGCAAACTTGGACACTTAAATGTTAATGGTAACACTTTACAGCCATTATTTCTGGACATGCAAAGTAAATATACTGAAACATTCAACATCCAAAAATTAGTCAATCAGACATTCATTAAAATATTCACGATCGCTTCTAAAAAAACGTAAACAACACAAACATACAGAAATAATTCTATACATGTTCTCATTACCCAAAATATAAAATATGTAAAATACAAATAATCTCAACAATATAACACAAACAGATTAACACACAATTAGATAAATTTAACGTCGGCTAAAAAAACATAGAAGTTATAACGTGTTTTTAAAACTTTCCTCTCTGCGGGAGAGCTGATATGGAGAATTTCAATTAGACTCGTTACGAATCCCTAATGCACTTGACCGCATCGGTAAGAACCTCGAGAACTCGTGACAGGGGTATTCTCACAATTATAGTCACTGTTAACAGAAAATTGTTTTCACGATTTTACCGTTGCCATGCGTTTGTGTCTCTTTAAAAAAAATTATATAGTTGAATTAGCAAATTATCTATATAATAAAAGCTAGGCAGCATAAACAATATATATGCATTAATTAGACACAAAACAAATTGTACTGTTAATTACTTAATACAATTGTCCTGTCACGACCCCTCGATACAAGGTTAATATTAGTTTACAAATAAGAATAGAAACGCCACATGATAATATATTGAAATACGTCAACTGTGAAACGAGTCCTTATTATTACTTAAATCCTTTGTGTTATTATGTTCGTTGTATATTTGTGTTTGTGTGCGTGCCTACATGCTTTCTTCGTTCGCATGTTTGCATGTTTCTTGTATGTTAGCATGTATGTTTGCATGTTTCTTGTATGTTTGCATGTTTCTTGTATGATTGGATGTATGTTTGTGTATGTTTGCATATTTCGTGTATGTTTGCATGTATGTTTGTGTATGTTTGCATGTTTTTACGATAAAGGGAATAGAGTTATAACATTTTCAACATTTTCAAGGGAAAGTGCAAACTAGCAAGCACTTTATATTAGTGCTAAATGAAAATTTATTAGTAATAATGTTAGTATACTTTGGTATTCCTCTTAGTTGACTGCGTCGTTGGTCGAGTGGTTGGAGGCGCGACTGCCGATTAGGAAGACGTGGGTTCAAATCCAAGGTCGGGTACTAATGTATTTTCTAATTTAGATTTTCTAGTAGAAAGTTCTAGTGGTGGCTCGAGGTCTGGATCTGTACCCGGTGTATGGCAAGATGCTCATCACCTATTCCATTGTTCGACGTAAAAGTACTGGTGATACGTGGTAGTGTACTACACTCCTCAGCCTATCCCATCTTGGACTAAAGGCGTGATGTTAGGTTTACGTCCAGTACGTCATATATTTATAGAAAAGTATACGATACATATAATAAGACAATTTAATGTGTATATTAGCTTCTTAGTGGCCTCTATGGTTTCTTAACCGAGATTTCCAGTGCCATCTGCCGGGGGGCCCAATTTAATGACAAGCTTCTATTACAAAAGGTTCTCGAATTTCAAATTGTGTTTCCAAATATACATTTTTATTTCGTTCACCCTTGGGACCGAATTCCGTTTACAGATGGGGTAAGTTTTCTATTAGGATGGTGTCCGGGGGTTCCGGGTATCGTTATTGCTGTAATATTATGCTTTATTTTTATGTGTTCACATAGAGCTACCTAAATTATATAAAAACAAAAAAATCTTGGGACAAATTATATATACGGCCATCTAATTACGATCTAATACGTCTTTGTAGTGTAGGTAGCTACTAAACTTACTTTTGTAAATGGTTTTGTATCCAGACACATCAGACATTTTTGTTTATCAAGCAAATATTTACTCCATAACATCAAGCCTGTAATCCACGAAGGGTAGGCAGAGGAGTGTAATACACTCCCACGATCCACTAGTTATGTTTAGGTCTCATGTTATAGGTGGTGAGCCTATTGTCATATCTACACCGGACACAATTCCAGACTCCGAGCCTGGGTATTATTATTTATTTTGGGTAGGAAACGAATTTACTTTATAAGCTGTCCTCTCCCTTATACATCCAAAGTATGAATTTGATTCCACTATGTCATTAAAATATTTTTTATAAATTAGAATTTGAATCCTAAATACCTACTATAAGTGATATAATTACGTATATTGGCCTGTAAGGCATACAGTAGAATGACGTTTACCAATTTATAAACAAACGTATATTACTATGTCCTGGAAACGAAAACCTGTAGATGCCAGTTCTCCGACTTCTATGTCTGCATTGCAGCTGTATTTCTATCGTTATAGTTATCCGAAGACAGAGCAGAACAAATGTCAGCACAACCTTTAGACCGGACGCAGAACTGTGTTGCATATACTTAAAGCGAATAAATAGTATTATCAAAATTGTACTTGAAGCCTACCTGTATGAGAATTATAGGCGTGATGTTACCTTTACGTTACGTTATTAAAACTGTGTAAGTAATAAGTACTCTGAACATAATAGTTAAATTAACCGGAAGAATCAATCACTCTAATAATATTAATATCTTGGGACATCACACACGGCCATCTGATCCCAAACTAAACATCAAGACAGCTTGTGTTATGGTAACCAGACGATTGACATGTGTTCATAAAAATACATACGTATATATATTTTTACTTATATATATTTTATTATACACGTATATATATATATATTTTTACACTCAGACTCAGAACTAATACTTGTGCTCATCAAACAAATATTTATTCTGTGTGAGAATCGAACCCACGACTCCCGGCGCAAAAGTAGCTTCACTAACACAACGGATCAGTCCGGCAAATAACAGTACAACATAGTCTGATCATAAAATTAATAGCAGTGAGCATTTTGCAGCTGTCAAATTAAGTGGATCTCCTAAGTTAAGCGACGCAGGGCTGTCTCCGCACTCAGAGGGAGTGATCAGTAGTGGAAAATTTAGACGAGCGTTTACATGGTCCAGAGGACGGGTTAGGGATGCTCTTCCAGTTGCGGGAAGAGACACAACCTTAGTGTGTTATTATTATAGCTCGTGCATACGTCCCCATCAGAAATATAATATGCGTTTGTAGAAATAAATAGGTATGTCAATAAATTGTAAGTACGTTTTAATCAGAAATATAATATGCATCTATAGAAATAAATATATGTAAATAAATTATTAGGACGTTTAAATTAAATAAATATTACATCCGTTTATAGAGACAATTTTATGAAAAAATTGTAAGCACATATATAGAAATACATTTCTATCAGTGTGTGTCTTTCTGTATATATGCGCATACATATGTATAATATGTGTATATGGAAATGTAATCATGTATATACACATACATATTTATTTCGTTTCCCACGACTCCTTAAATTTATTGCTCTATACGCGTTTTATTCCTTTGTGATGGCTGACTTATTGTCTGTTCGTACTCGTACTGTTTCATTTGACGCCTTTGTACTGCGACAGAGCAGAGAGTAGCAGTTAATATCTACGATCGTTTGGATCTTTCGATAAATGAAGCAATGCAAATTATTTCTAATTACCATATTTATCCTAAATTAGAAAAAATAACTAATATAATCTAATTATTTCTTTCTAATTTAGGATTATTAGTAGTGACTCGGAGTCTGCATTTGTGCCCGTGTATGGCAATAGGCTCACCATCTATTCGAAACGTGGGAACTACACTCCCCAGTCTACCCCTTCGGGGATTGCAGGCGTGCTGTAGCGTTTACCATATTAATCATAATTAGCCTCTCACATTAAAGGTCCTGGGTTCGAATTCAAATTTTTACTACCTACACAAGCTAAGCATTTGAATGTTTGCAAGTCATTTATTAAAAAAAAAAACCTAACGATTGCATGTCATCGACCCTATCTCACGCTCATATTAATTCCAATGAATGCCTACAATTTACCATACAAACGTACCTGAGCGTGCGTTCCACTGAGCGATCACTTCAGCGTTCAAATACTAATACGATGAGTGAATTCAATCAATTAATCTCGCTTACTGCGTTTACTTCTCTCATTTCAATTAAAACCGCCAACGATACGTTATGAAGAAAAAACATAGATATAACTAATACTTCTGTGTTATAGTAATATGTATTGTGTACCATTATTTGAATTTCAGTGTATGAGACCTGGGGTCATGAATTTATGTAAAATGGGTTAATTTTTCTCTATAACAGCGAGTATTATTGTCATAAGCTACTCTTTTGTGTTGCCAGCATGACGCGTTATGGTGTTACGGGTATTATCAATAATAATAATTTTAATTTTTTTTTAAATAAACAAAACAGGTGTTTTAATTATTACAGTTCGTAATTTTTATATGGCTTCAACCCTTCTCATTCTGTGAGGAAATCCATGTTTAACGGTGGAGCGATAGAAAAGTGGGTAGAATGATGATGATAATTTTTAATGCTTATTTAAAAGATCGTTCTAATATATATCTACAAATGATATATTTTATGTTAATCGAATGAATGAACAGCGAATTACTAACTTTTTGTACTGTGTTTAGAGATTCTATTAATATACAAGATCGTGGCAAATGCTCACTTGGGATTACTTAAGAAAAATCAATCGGAGGCAATCGGTAATTATCGCAGCTTATTTCCGCGTAGATGCTTACTTTTCCATTTAGTAGTACCCATAAATATTTTATGTTTTCCATTACTGATTTAATATAATATTGTGCGGTCTTAAATTCTGTTTCTAGGTATTCTCGTGCAAAATTTACGATAATATAATATAATGTCCGTACATGCTATTATACTGTATTGTGGGATGACGATCTGCGAAAGGCTGCAGTGCAGGCAGATGCTGGATACGAAAAGCCAAGGACAGGGCGCGATGGCGCTCATTGGAAGAGGCCTATATCCAGCAGTGGACTGAGATAGGCTGATGATGATGATGTTACTGTCAAGATGGTTGATGTATTGGCTATATAAATATTTCACACAAGTTTTTTTATTAATTTCTAGTGTCAATAAAAAAAAGTCAATAATTTTTAATTCAATTCCTGGGTTCAAATCCCCGATCGGGCACTGTCTGATTTCTTTAACTTAGACTTTCTTGTAGAAATTTCTAGTAATGGCTTGAAGTTTGGATCTGTGCACAGTGTGTGTAGGCTCGTCACCAATTCCATGAGAACGTAAACCTACCTGGTGAAATGTGGGAGTTTACGAAACTCTGCCTATCCCTTCGGATATTACAGGGGTGCTCTTATGTATGTTACGAAACAAACATTATATACAATTATTTATTTTAAAAAATTTAAGTCGATATATTTACTGCGTAATTCCAACTTGGACGCGGGAATTGGCTGTTAGACGACGACGACTGCAGCTAGACGATATCGCCATGTAACTTAGAAACAAGTTAGGTAACGAATAAAAATATATTACGGGATGAGAGACATTTTCCTAAACGTATAATTGGGCATGTTCCCTACAACGAAACATCAATAAATTACCAATGACTTTCCTTAAACGAGACTAAAGAGATAAAGTACTTCAGAGACAATAAAAACCGCAAAGCGCGCCTTTGTGTTCGTAACACGCGTTAATAACGTCATAATTGTCCATAATTATTGTGTTCTGGAGATGTTTTGTTCTCAATAGCGTCCGCCTTCAATGGGGCTAATTAGGCGAATCCCTCCACAAGGTTAATTATGATGAGATATTTTGAGTCGAATTTTTCTTTCTATATTAATGCTGTGGTTCTAACAAGTCGTTAATTTAGATTTGATTCCTTAATGGGAAGCAATTAGATTTTCGAAGATACTAAATCATTAAAAATTCAATTAAATACAGTGAAACAATTAAATATAAAACTAATTTCGTGTTACACCCGAAATGTTAGTTATTGTTAGAAAATATCTAGCCTGTTGTTCTCTGAGATAACATTAGTACAATATTCTCAAGAACATATCTCAAAGTAAAGCTAATTGGATCTATTTGTAACTAATCTGAAACAAATATCATGATATAAAGTTTATTTCTTATAACTTGTCATATATTATTATAATAGTCATTGACTAATTATGATTTCGAACATTCCGAACTGTTTTCTGAAAGATATTAGTTTTTGAGACTCTAGTTTTCGAGATATTACAATCTAGTCGAAATTAGCGACATGTATAATAGCGAGACATACCTGGTATATATGTACAGTAAATATATATATGTACATAATAGCCTTGTTAGCTAAACTAATTGATGAACCGCGTCAGTCGCAAACGAACTCGTCAGGTAAATGTCAACACAATCGGATGAACGCGCCGTTATTTAGCTAGTAGCAAATTAACTCAGTTTGTCATTTTGATTGTTATCAAATTTGTTAGATGTTGATTGCTGTTTATTTAGACGTACGGATCAATTAAAGGTATGAATATCTACAATTTCCTATGTTCACCCTAACTGTCATAGCAGCTCCGTTTTTGACATTTTTATAGGATTGTCATATTAAATATATCATTTAGACTTTAGTTTTTGTATAATATAAAGGTATAATTGTATCAAAGTTGACTGCGCGTTGGTCTAGTGGTTGCAAACGTGACTGGTGATCAAGACATTCTGGGTTCAATCCCCGGGTCGTCAAAATTATTATTGGGTTATACTTGAAATTCCAAAGAGTGGCATGGAAGTAGTGAAACAGTAGTAATTGCCTAGTGGTTAAGAATTCAGCTACTCAGTCCGGGGACCCTGGGTTCAATAAAAGCCATGACCCGCACCTCTTTACAAAAGTGCGTTTTAGGTTTAAATGTCACTTGTTAACGATGAATGAAAATATCGTGAAGAAACCTAGACATCTTAGAATATAAAAAAATGTAAGGTGTGTGACGTCTGCCAACCCGCGCTTGGCCAGCGTGACAGGCTATGGCCTTAACCCTCCCATTGTGAGCGGAGATCCATATTCGAACAGTGGAATCATAAAAACTAGAAAGGGTTTATACGATTATGAACAGACAGATGACAAACATATATAGAACGTAACATCACGCCTGTAACCCCCGAAAGGGGTAGGTAGAGGATGGTATTATACTCCCACGTTTCAACCGTCTCGCTTGACTCGACTCGACCAACTCGACCACTGGACCAACGAGGCAGTCGATTCTGTCCGTTACTTCCTTAAATTACATAAACAATTACCGAAGCCTTGTACCTTATGGGTAGAAAGAGATACATTTTAGTGAAGGAAACATACATAGATACGGGCGCATACCGTATTCCACGAGAAACACTATTATTTTAGGTATATCATCATCATCATCATCATCATTATCAGCCTATTCCCGTCCAATGCTGGACATAGGCCTCTCCAATGGCACGCCACTGAGCTCGATCTTCAGCTCTTCGCATCCAACCAC
>DWFV01000685.1:0-13179 GCA_018246775.1 Parelbella machaon machaon
GTTTTTGTGTTTTCAATACGAAGTAAAAAAGCTTCGCTCCATTTTTTTCTCTGTAATAATATTTTAAAACGGCATGTAAAGTCGACTCCGCCATATCTGCATATTCGATTAAGTTGTTGAACATTTCTCACTTTTGCCACAAATATTGTCATCGGGTATAACCATTAAAGCAAATAAGATTACCCATCACAACGCCGATGGTATGAAATAACACGTGTTAAGACACCGCAGCTTAGCTACAAGTACTTATCAATGACTCGGCCGGCTCCGGGCTATCTACAACGTACACATAATGGAACCGGGAAATTGATAACATACATTTTCGGCCATACCCTCGCGTCGAATAAGTAATTTTCGATGCATTGTTGGATATTTTACTATATGACGTGCTTATCGCACCGAGCGATTTGTCACCGGAGCGAGTTCGTGTAGTTCACGCTACATAATGGCCAGCCGAGAAAGGTCGCGTACCAGAAACGTTGCGCCGCTAAGTGGGGCGCCACCTGTACCGTGCAATAATACATTTACAATAAGGAGCGGATGCGATAAAGGGCACATTTTGAATTGATAGTCTCTCTCTCGCATACCTAAAACAGTCCGTCCTGACCTATGCAGAGTGGCCATAAGGTTTCCCGATGGAATACGCGGGTATTTATTTGTAATTCAAAGGATTGATGTGATTTAAAGCACCATTCTAAGTTATCTAATAGTGGTGAAGAAGTCCTTATAAGGTTTTTTACTGCTATTGTATTTTCACGGGTATCAGCGGTGGTGCGAACGCGCGGGACACGTTCCGGCCGCCGCGAGCGCCGATCAGATGGGGTCAGCGCTTTCAATGAGCCGGATGCCTCCAACCTGCTATTTACGTTTCACCATACTTACCACTACTCGTTGGCACACTATGGATATCATCTTTCGTTTCTTATACGTGCACATCCTGATACGCCGTATTATTAACCGATGTTAGTCCCATAAATCGACATTTGCTCAGAATGACCTCATCTTTGCTAGATGATCATTGTCATATGTGAAATAATGTATTCATATATTTGCATTAATCTACCATGCATAAGTGGATGTTAATATTCATTTTTATAATTTGCTTATTTTACAAGAATTGCCTGTTATTCGGAGTGTAAAAATTGTAATCTATAGACTTATTTTCATAACCAGACTACTGTATAGTTAGAAAAAATCAAAACTGCTTTAACAATTCCACCTTTGGCAGCTGCGGAACATTACTTGAGTCATGACCGGCTATCTAGCGGTAATAAGCGCAAGTACATTCATTAGACCGTAATAATTTAATAAACTGTTAAAGATAATAATAAGTGCGAGATAGCCGCGCACAATGGAACTAGCGTCATTCATAGAAACGCGACGGGGAGGCAGGAGGGCTTCATCTGTACCATAAAGTATTAGGCGTGTCTAAACCGAAACATTTGCTTCAACGCGAGTTACGTGTATACTAGATGTATTTACATTGAATGAAATTGTAATTTGTTGTCCGACGTCTAATGGGCCACGCGGCTGCCTTACATGCCGACGTGACGAGATAGTGGCGCTCCGCCCTTACAAGGCGACCGCCTCCGCTGAGCATCAGTGTCGCTCAATGCCTATATTTGGACAACAAAGCCGCCTTCAACTTAGTAATTCATAAGATTCGTATTATGCTTGATACACGTTATAGATGATAACTTTCAATCATCATCAAAAGTGGCGACTCCAGCGCCGTTACCAACTAAACACCAATATCTACTCGTATTATAAACATTTTCGCGAAGATATTCCAAAACTAGATTTACCCTGTATTATCGTGGCAATTTAAACGCTTTACAGTACCAGAACAACACGGCTTCTTTAAATCGCGCTCTACTGCTACTAACCTATCATCCTTTGTTGAGGACCTTGTTGAGGAAGTGGATAGTGGGCATTCACTTGTCGCTATATACCTACACCGATTTTAGCAAGGCCTTTGACAAAGTATGAAACCATGAAACACTGTTGAAAAAAATCTCTTCATTTGGTATAGCTGGCATCATGTTAGAGTGGCTCAGGTCTTATCTATCATTTAGAAATTTAACAGTCATAATTAGTGGCTATAAATCCACACCCTACACTGCCGTCACTGGGTGTACTGCGAGGCTCGCATCTTGGTCCCTTATTGTTTAATTGTTTTATTAATGATATAGCAAGATGCTTCAAAAATTCTAATTTCTGTATATTCGCTGACGACGTGAATTTTTTTAGAAAAGGCAATTCTTTGGAGTATAGTAAATTATTGCAAAACGACCTTAATAACATAGTCTCGTGCGAATTAAATATAATGAGCTTAAACACAAATAAATGCGCCGTAATTCGATTTACTAGAATGAGAGTCACATACATTTCAAAAAATGCTGTTATTTGTACATAGCGAAACTCAGATATAAAATTTTATTGCATTTTTATTTTAATGATAAAATACCTATTATTGCATGGTGACCTTGTAAACCTTGTTATTGCATTCTAATAAATAAAACTGTAATTTACTGTAAACGTCATTAAGGGCCCTAAAATTGTACATGAATATTTTGTTCTCCATTTTTCTTAATATTATTGCTATTTCTTTAAATTTCTTTCCACGCGCAGCCGGTCTCACTTCATTTAATTTTAATGTCTTAAACTTTTTCAGTGGATAACTTAACTTCTGTTACTTACAATGTATAATAATTTAACTATAATTCTGGTTACTTTTTTCTATAATTGTTGATAGCATTAACACTAGTGTTATGTTCTCTGTATCTACTCGTGTGCATGCCGTTTGCGCCTCTAACTGGGGTGACACTCAACTTTTAACCTCGTAAGATATTCTCCTGTATCAAATGTGCTAGTGTTTACTCTGTTGGTGCAATTTCATAAGTAAATAAATAAATAATTGTGTTAATTTTTACTGTATTTGCTAGTCAGTTTAATGTTATTTGTTGTATAGCAATAAAACATTATTCTTATTATTCAACATGAGGGTTAAAAAGCACTTTCTAGGTAAACCTGCTACTTACTAGACTGCGTTTCGCATTCCAGGAGGTGAGATTGCTGTCAAAGGCAAGCTTTTTATGTTTCATCTATCTCAATAATCTCTTATTTTGATCTGTACCCGGTATATGGCAATAGGCTCACCACCTATTCCATGGGCCGTAAATGTAACTGGTGAAACGTAGGGGTGTACTACACTCCTCTGCCTACCCCTTCGGGATTGCAGCCGTGATGTTACGTTTTTTATTTTTTTATCTTCACACTTGTACTCCCCGAAGTGGTAGACAAAGGAGCGCAATAGTCCCAAAATCGATATGTTAAATTCTATGAATCTACATGGAATAGAGGGTGAACCTATTACTATATAAGTATACCGGACATAGATCCAGACTCCGTGCTACTATTATAAATTATAAGTCCCATAGCCCCACTCCCGGAAAGAAATCCAGGACCTCTCGATTAAGAGTCGCGCTTGCAACCACTTGACCAACAAGGCAGTCCATTGATCTAAGTCATAAATAAATTAAAAACATGTATTTTTCGCACAACAACTGCTCATATGAATATATGTACTATGTTGTACATAGTATACACGTTGTATATATCATCATCATCATCATCATCAGCCCACTGTCGTCCACTGCTGAACATAGGCCTCCCCTAGAGCGTGCCACGTTGCTCGGTCCTCAGCTTTCCACATCCAATGTCTACCGGCGATCCTGCGAATGTCGTCGGACCAGCGGGTCGGAGGTCGTCCTACGCTACGCTTACCGAGACGCGGTCTCCACTCTAGGACTCGTCTGCTCCAGCGGCCATCGGTCCTACGACAGATATGGCCAGCCCACTGCCACTTCAGCTTGCTTATTCTCCGAGCTATGTCAGTTACTTTGGTTCTCTCACGGATAACCTCATTTCTGATTTTATCCGCGAGAGAGACACCTAACATAGCTCGCTCCATCGCCCGCTGCGCGACTCAACCCACCCCAACCCAACCTAACCTAATCTGATGATGATGATGATCTTCATTATCATCATCAAAAATTGATCTAGTAATTTCTACGTTGCCTATTTACAAGGGTAAATAGGCTAGAGGCTTACAATTAAGTCGCCCTTCTGCGCGAATTCTGGCTTCTAATTCCGGTGCACAACTCTTTACAGTTACTCTTTACATGTGTTTGTAGAATGAATATCACATGCATATTAATGAAGAAAAGATCATGACGAAACGAAAATTCTCCATGACGTTACTTAACACGTGTGAAATCTGTAAAATAGCACTTCACCAGCATAATACACTATTGCTTTAATCGCCTTATATTCTGAGAGTACACGTGTCCAACAGGGGAATGATAAAAAGGTCGATGATTCTGGTTATTTACACTATAAATGAAATATTTTCTTTTGAGCCCTTAAACGCTCGTCTCCACTACTAAATCAATATAAGCTTCACATCTGATCAACGTAATAAACCAATTTTAATATACTATATAGGGTTTACAACTTTCATATGAGAAAACCTGACGAGGGATAGATTTTCTTGCCTCTTTATAAATTATACTTTGGGATTTTTCTATATTCAATTCGTTTAAACTATGTATTTAGTAAAAAGATGATCTATAAAGCACATATGTATTATTTTTAATAATATACATACATGTCTGTGTATAATACATATTCCAACAGTGGATTGACAAATGGGTCTATTATTATTATTATTTTATTATGTCTGTGTTCTCAGCGTTTGTCATGAAAAACAGCAAACAAGGAGATAGCTCTACTGATGATAACTGACTACTAATAGATATGTTCAACATTACAGGAATTAGCCTGTGGGGTTTTTGGATCTAAGATACCTTTTAATAATAGATTTCAAGATCTTGATATTACAGAGTACAGAAAATATCTCATTACGAAGCATATAGTATTCACCTGCTTGCGTACGATGTAATAACGATTTTAATACAAAGACAATCTAATCTAAAAGTATAGCGTAAACTGTCCTATCAAGCTAGGGGTTCGCTCATGAAAATTTACCTTCATTCATCAACAAAGAAATGGAGGAGGACCTTACAGTCCGTTTAGAAACCTAGCACTAAGCTTTAATAGAATAAAATAAAATATATTTTTAACATTCACACATATTTATTTGTTTCACACATCGTTCACATAAATAAATTAAATCTAATCAAAGTCACTTAAACATAATCTGCAGATTTATTAATTTACATTAATTTGTAAATTTCAAAAAGTATTAAATACAAAGCTACTAACCAATTCATAGCTATCAGGACTAGAGATACGAAACTAGCAATGTACACCTTACACTTTAAATAGCTCGGTCAATGAAAACAGATCATTGTAATCGGTGGACAGATGGTACGGTGATCTTGGTTCTTTTGTTACAGCGTAAGCTGCCGCATAAGGAGAATTGGGTCCGATCGCATCGTAGGGCGACATCAAACCCATGGATCTTGGTGGAGCTGGCGTTGGTGAACCATAAGCGCTCATCATAGATTTCGGAATACCAGTATCAACAAACCTAGATGTACCCAGAAAATTTGCGTTTGGCATTGAATATTGAGTTTTTTGGGTATATTCATAAGCGGGAGTCTCCGTTGTGGGGGGTACATAAGCAATTGGGAAAGATGCTATTTTGGAAAATACGTCATCTTCCAGAATTTCTGAAACTGGATCTGATTTCGAAGGTGGATTATGAATCAGATTGCTGACTATAAGCAATTGTAGTGCTATGGCTAAATTGTTAAGTACATTTGAATCAAATGGGGGAACAGGTCCAGATAATGCATCAGATTTTAGTACTGGACTTAGGTTAGTTTGCGCAAGGATTTCTTTAGATCTATAAGGGTTTGGTTGAACAATTGGATCGATATTAGGAGCAGGTGTGTAAGTTTTAGGAGGTGTTAATGAAGTAGCTTGAGAAGGCTGTTGATATGTTGGAGTTTGGTAAGCCGTTGGTTTGGCGTAAACTGCTGGGGTACTCTGGTGCTGTGGAACAACTGTGTTTGCTGGTGTGGGGTGTATCGGCCTGGATCCGGCTCCTGGTTGCGCGTAGCCCGCAGTTTTACCACCGGCTGTATTCGCTGGTGTCTGGGCAAATGCTGGCTGGTAACCAAGTGTTGGTTGGATGTAGTTTGGTGTACTAAGAGCGTTTGTTGTTGCCTGGGCATATGCTGGTTCATACCCCGCCGCTGGGCCGGTGTACGGCTGGGTGTAAGCTGGGGCTGGTACCGGTGAGTAGCTCTGAGCTGGATAGCTTGCAATATATCCAGAACTAGGGTATGGGATTCCCGCATATTGCACGTAGGGGCTGATTAGATATGAGGCCAAACTCTGAAATCATAATTTTATTATAAACACTCCATTGCATCGATACCATATCCTTGTGGTTAGTTATATACCAATGGCAACTGAATAAACGAATTGTTTACATATTTGCAGTTCACAAGCGTAATTCAAAATCACTAATTGATAAAGCATACTAGTATAATAATAATATACAGCACTAATAATTTTTATATATCTAGATGTATATCCACTATATTGTTCAGATTGTTCGTGGAAAAATGATCATGATGTGTAAATACTCAAAAAATGTGATTATAAATAAACCTGCCAGATTAAACACATATGTATTTCAACAAAACACATTAATTTTTAACATAAACATAACATAAACAGAGATACATCATACATGTAATACATTTAGAAAAAACGAAGAAAATAATTCAATTGACAAAATCTTACCTTAGCAATGAAAAATTGTAAAACAGTAAGATACAGAGATTCTTGACCCATCGTCTCTCAGATAACGAGTGAGAGATAGCCACTTGTTACATCTCGTTTTGATATACAATTATCACTCTTTATCAGCGTCGATTCCTTCTAATCGTTTTAATCTATTATATCAATCGATCCATTATTTCATCACGCTTATCTAAAACTGACCTTCGTATGATTGTGATATTTTAGATATTGTATTATAACCACGCCGTAAAGTATTTTTCTCGATAATACTGTTACCCGGTAAAACCTATTAAGAATTTGCATATTTTGATTAGTGTAAGAGATTTAATTATAATATTTTTTTAAACATTTTTGTCATTATAACACAACAATTACTACAACGGTTGTAATGTCATAATGTCTATGAGTTGTACTCAAATCCTGTCAGTGCATATTCTGTAAAGACAGACATAAAGAAATCCAACCACAGTAGGATGCGTATTGTTACAACTTTAACGGAATTTGATGACACGCTGTATGTTAGCACGTAGTATAGTAGTGAGTTCGAGCAACACTGAATAATATTATGTATAACATACAGATAAGCAATATTTAAAAATATAGTCTACACTAAACAGAAATTTAAAAAAAAAATTTGTTCGATAGGTATATTTAAAATTTTAAGCACAAGTACAGGATTATTGCATGCAGTTTAATGGTGGAATATAATTTGGGAGACATTCAGAGAAATGGAATATTATGATAACCATTGCTATAGTAAAGAAACCTAACAGAATATTTATTGCTAAATCATAAGAAGTGGCTCGAAGAGCTGGGACCAAAGCCCATAAAACGTGGAACGTGCTCTTAGAGCGGCCTGCGTCCAGCAGTAGACCGGGCTAATGATTATGATGATGACAAAGAAACCTAATAGACTTGGTATTGCTAAAACAAATAAAATAAAAAAAAAACGAAATCAGTTGACATAGAAATATCATCATCATCGTCAGCCTTTCTCAGTCCTCTGCTGGACATGGCCGTAGAGGAGAGGGCATGATGGCGCCCACAGGGGGAGGCCTATATCCATACAAACATACATAATACAACATATTTTCCTTAAGACAATAGCTGTGTAAACATCACGACCGTGTATAACACATGTTGCGAGTACGCAAGTAATAACGTCCCATTGTGTCACAGCTTGAACAATTTGCTGAGGTACACTTTTTAACAATAAAATGTAAAGTTACAATAAACAACAATTATATAGCAATATTCATAAATATCAATTGGATCTTTTAGACAGAATAGAATTTTAAAATATTTGTGATTCGTTAAGGACATCCTTAACGAATCACAAATATTTGAAAATTCTATAAAATTTACAAAAAAAATTATAACGGATCTATTGTGCCGTATATGTACAGAATTCGTAAGGGGCTAAGTGATAAGCGATAGCGTATTGATATTTACGATAGGTTTTCAGTTAAATACTACGGAAAAATCGCAACAATCGTCTCTGCAGCAAAGCAATATTACATTTGCATTATAGCAAATATTTATGTGTTAAATGAATGTATACGTATCACATAGTATATATGTAAGTACATTTGAACTGGCTACATTCCGTCTTTATATAACTTTTATGCCAAATATCGTACATGCTACTCGATACGCGCAATATTTTCGAAAAGGGATAGAAATATCTCGCTTCTCGTATTAATATATGAGTATATGTACTTCTGGATAAGCTTTAGCGGAAAATAAGCTTATAAATGAATCCACGTATTAAATATAACGATTTCATGTCACGTCTCAAACGATCTAACGAAGGGGAGGGGGGCGTATTTTGAAAAAGTTGTATCTGGATTGAACTACGTTTTAACATCTTTGTAGCGATAGGATTTCAGTTTTCGTACCCGCAATATCTCGATTGTTTCTCGAACGGATGAAAGTTTTCTCATTCAATTAATGAACGAGCTTTTGTCAGACAAAGTTTTACTCGACTTAGCTAACTTCTTGTTTCTCTTTATTTCAACGACAATAGATGCCCCGATAGAAATATGTTAGTGTAAAGATGTTTATTGTAGGTACTACCGCTAAATCTATTTCTGTCGTAAAGCAATAATAATCATTTAACTTTCCTGTTTCTGATTGAAATATGGTTACTAGACCACAGGTAAATGAGAAGCGACCATCTTTATTTTAGTAGTAAAAACGCGTTACGTAACATAACGTAACATCATGCCTTTAATTCCCGAAAGGTAGATAGAGGAATGTAGTACACTCCCACGTTTCACCAGTTACGTTTACGTCCTATGGAATAGGTGGCCAACCTATTGCCATACACCGTGCACAAATCCAGACTCCGAGTCATTACTAGAAATTCTAAATTAGAAAAATTCAATAGCACTCGATCCGGGATTTGAACCCACGACCTCCCGATCGGCACTCGCGCTTGCAACCACTCGACCAACGAGGCAACCAACGCAGTTAACTTTAATATAATAGCGAGAGGTACTCGCCAAAAATCGGACGGTTACCTCAGAGGGGCTATCCGCCAAACGATTAGGCTATCATTGCTCACTTAATAAATATAATCTCCAGAAAGTTTCTTGTAATAAACATAAATTCTACTTCCAATGACAATAAAGAGCGTTACTTTATCTTATCTTTATACTTAGAAAGTATGACTATCTTATCTCCAACCCATTATCTTCGTTCAGAAAAAGTTGCCTAATAAAATGATAATATTGGATTTTTTAATATAAATGCCGGGATCATATTGTCAGAATCATATTCAATCGTTGACACTGTTACAATATAATTTAAAAAATGAATTCATTTATCATTTTTATTGCTGTTCAATTGGCTATAATTCATGTGAGTACGGGAAATGAAGAATTATTATTATTATTATATTGCGACGCCAGGTCCCTTACGGGTTAGGCAAAGAGTACTGAGTGACGTTCTTTTCTGCAACCATCACTCTGTACACGAACGCCGGTTTCGGAGATTATTGGTTCCCTATCGGGAAGAATTTGATCTATTTGACGCGAATTTTATTTTCTATACTGCTTTGGAATACATATGATGTTATTTCAAATTCGAATATTGGGCCAAGAGTGCTATCATGACCAAAAGCATTTTAACTTGAACATTTCTTTAATTTTCAGTTGGTGTACAGTCAATGCGTGAACCGAGTGGTCCAAGGTCCTAATGGTCCAATAGAACTCCTCCCGAACCAAGTGTTGGTACCACAAGGTGGAGTCCTTGGACCCATGCCACCTCAAGGAAGGCCCGTTTACATCCCCGGACCAAATCCTCAACCGTGCAAAGCTGGACCTCAACCCATTATGATACCAACGCCTGGGTCAGCGCTTCCAGCCGAATACGCCAATATCGCCAACCTTGGACCGGCAATAGCCAATATAGCACCAACGTTAGCATCAGCGCTCCCAAACGTAATGTCAGGAAACCTTGTTGTACCTAACACGCCGTCAGGAGTATTACCTGTAGCTGAATCGTACAGCCCAACAGTAATACACGATAGTAGTGTGGCAAATAGTTTGGCAAATGCTCTACAACTATTGGTTGTAAGCAATTTGCTAAGTAGCACATTGCCAGCGCCGTATGAACCGTCCTATTATGATGGATACTACCCTGGATACAATTATGTGTACTGATCAGTAATCTACATATTTTGACAAACAATTAATTTATAACTATTTAATGTTGTTATTTAATTTTATAACTATTATTAATTGATATCTTGTTGTTCTTAATTTTAACTGTTCATGATGAAGCAAAATATTGCATGAGAATTTTAATGACAGTAATAAAATTGTACTTAAAGCTTGATTTCTTTGTTTTTATAATATGCGTCAGTTAAAAAAATGATAATAACGATTCTTCTATTCAAAGCTCCTACAACATAACACACCTACCTTCATTTTCGATACATAATAGAGCATTGTAACAACATCATAAAAATGTTTTGCCCGAAGCCGACGACCTTTGCCTGACTAAGAAAAACATTTAACACACAGATACATATGTATATTATATACTACAAAATTATAACCGCTTTTAAGATTAAAATACCACTTGCGACAATTACGTCAGCAAACATTTTAAAGAACCTGCGATCACATGTGTATTGCTTTGCGATTACATGTGTCCGTGACATAACATGTCACTTAAAATTAGACAATTAATTACATTCACATTTTAATTATATAACATTTCGAAAGCGAAATATTAGTTATCGCTTATGCTCTGATGGTTAGACAGGCGTTTTAAAGCTATTACCGGAACAAGAATTCATAACATGCCTCATTAAATTCAGCGTAAGACATTCTACTCGTTCAATTATTAATCCCATTTTATCAGCAACTACAAAACCCTTAGAGAGGTTTAATTTATTCATGTTTCCAATTATATTATTCATTTGCCCAATTATCTCATTGACTACAATTATGAAAATAAGATCATGTTATTTACTCAGAGAGATCACGGAGAAAATTTTAATGGGTAACAAATCTGTTTAATTTCGTCGTAACTTTGTATTTATTCGTCTGTGAACAGCTAAAGAACTAAACTCGACATGCAACTCCTGTGTTCAATCGAAGCTAAAAAACTCATTTATGAGTTCTTAAAAATACTTATGAAGCAGGCCAACCACTACTATGTATTATTTAAGAAAATAGTTTTCCAGAACAAATTTTTCGAAAGCAAAAAAAAATTTTTCATAGACAAAAGTTTATAGTTCCCGTATTAACTAACAACAAATTGTAAGACTGAAAACACAATCGATATCAAGCTTAACATTCCCATAGGCAATATAAAAAATCAAACAAAACGGCCTGTTATTCACATATATATGTACCTTAGTACAAATTAAGCAACCTTTGGAATAATACGTTTAAGACAAATATGCCATATTCAGTACATTGCCAATTGTACAGGTGCAATTGTAATTGTACATAAAATCAACCATTATTGCGTACTGGTCTAAGCTGATACGCAATAATACTAGAACAAACTCGTGACTTCCATTAGTAAGCGTCTGATCTAGTATCCGCCCACGTGTTGACATTTTCTGAACTCTGACATTTAGGGAACTCAATTTGATACGATTCGCAGGAAAACAAAGTTAGGCAGGTAAATTAAAATCTTTTCACTGTTAGTACTACAGGTTCAGATTTTTCATGATCAGGGTTGCCCACTAATGAGCATATAATGAGCAACTATTATTTTGATTAAAAATTTCTTTATTTATCCTATTAGTTATTGTGTGTTAAATAAATCTCTATTGACTGTTAGTCCAAAACCATTGAAAGCAGTTTCCACCCAAAGCATTTTTATTCCTTGTGCTGCCTATTTGAATTAGTTCTAATATTATCTACGGTAGTATATGATTAATATATTAAGCAATATCCATGTTTAAGCTAGTCAGTAACATCATAACATTAGCTCAGCATTGTTTGCTATTAAATTACCGAGTATGACAGGTCTCAAGTTATTATAATTATTTTATGACTATATGCATGGCCCTACCTCTCTCCCTTAATATCTCTCTTTCCATTTCTTTATTATTCTTGGTTGGTTGGAAGAAATCGCCTCCAAGGCATACAGCCCCCTAGGACATAAACGACTTTCAATTATCTGCTATCATATCCTTTAAAGGTCGCTCTGCTGTCACTGTTGCCGCAAGCCACATCCGTACCCAATCTACTGATACATTTATTGTCTATCATTAATATTAATTTATCTTTCTTACTAATTTCCTAAAAAAACTATTATTACTAAATATAACCGTTCCATGTTTTTCGTATTTATAGATAATGTTTTTGTCATCGGTAAGTGTACTCCGTAGGCGGGCGGACACGTTTGTCCCCATCGATCACAACAATCCCATTATTCATGAGGCGTGGCTGGTTGTCGTTAACATTTCAGTAAATACATAGATCACGTACGTTCACAGCTTGCGAATGATGTTTCGATCTTATGATATTTGCTTTTATACCACCTGAGATCAGTTGTTTTCTGCTTGTTACGAGTCCATCAATGGTTTAACTTTTCAATTCATAATTATGCGCTTCTATCAGCCTATGTGTACCTCATTCCAAAATTGAATATTTAAATTTACCTACTGCTGCTTAGCGGCAAAGTAAATACGATGGCATTTGATTCAAAGAAAATACATTAGTTTAAGTTTGTGTGAAACCATCAGCAAGCATAAATGAGAAATTAGGTAATAAAATATTTTTTCAGTATATTCACCTCCAACTTAAAAATTGCGAGCTAAGTTTTCAATTACAACTTACTTGCTTAAAAACGCTCTATAAAACCACCTGAAATTCTATCTCAATTTATGCTCACGTAGGCTTTGAAAATGTAGTCTATGAAATCTATGCC
>DWFV01000686.1:0-13179 GCA_018246775.1 Parelbella machaon machaon
CAGGGTATTTTTACAAGAGAGTAATGACATGACAATTTTTCTCTTTAATAGTATTCTTTAGTTAACTGTCAAGGGTACAAAAAATTTATGTAGTTAACAATGTTTACCTGAGTCTTACTCTCCTATATATTTGTCTACATTTTGATAATACATACATATCTACAAGAGAATCCCAAATTGGTATAAAAAAAATTCATAAACGCTTAATGCATTCAAATTGTGTGTTAGACAGTTGTAGACTGTACACATATTAATGACATCACAATTAATGCAAAATTATGTAAGTTTGAAATAAATGATTAAATACATAAAGGAGAAAATATTTTAAACATAATTTTCCACTAGTGCTTTATAACGTTACGTTTCCTGGTTCGAGGAGATCACGGTGGTCTCCGGTAAATTCTTTGACCTCATAACAGGTGATAAGGATGCACCCCAGAAAATCGTCAAATATTTAATTACAGTGAGATCCGAGGATCGAATGGCCTGCAGATTAGGGATGAGTGTGTCATCCATTATATTTTTCAGACTGAGGATAAAATGAGGTGCATCAGGAAGGAGTTAATAGATAGATACGACCTCGTCAGAAGAGCGCCTGCGGCGGCGGCACGGCGGCCAGCGCGGCGCCGGCGCGGCCCGTGGCCAGCGGCGCCAGCTGCCGCCAGCTGTTGGCCTCGGCGTCGTACGCCTCCACCACGCACAGGTAGCGTACGCCGTCGTAGCCGCCCACGGCCACGATGCGGTCGCCCAGCAGCGCCGACCCGATGGCGTCGCGGCCGTACGACAGGCGCGCCAGCGGCGTCCACGCGTCCGCCGCCGGGTCGTAGCGCTCCACGCACGCCAGCCGCCCGCCCACCGTGTTGGCGGGCGCCTCGTGCCCGCCCAGCGCGTATAGGAACCCATTTGCCGCGCACACCTGCGCCGGCATATTCCTCATTAAGCGAGATTCATTATTAAACAGTATGTCAACAGACGAGAGAGGTATATGTCGTTCATTATGATACAACTTGTTAAGGTAGCAGCTGTGCAACAGGACTCCATGCAAGGCCGCTTTTGGCGGTTACGATCCTCGGCTCCGACGACACGATCGTGACGAGGAGAAGTATAAGTATTTAAGATCCTTTTATGAAATTTGTTAATCAAATTATTTGACTAGTTAGTAATCTACGTTTCATCTTAGCGTGCGATGAACGATTCCATTTCGACCGTGCCCTACACTACTCGAATGACTAATCGACAATGCAAGTTACGGGATCTCAGTCAAGTATGGTCGAAATTCGAAAACCGGGTGGGATACATGGACACTAGTTGCACGATAATAATGTAACGCTAGGATAATAAGTGCAGTGGCGTACGCTGACGCCGCCGCGGCGGCGCGTCATGGGCGCGCAGTTGGCCCAGTGGTTGGTGGCGGGGTCGTAGACCTCGACGGAGCGCAGGCACGCGCCGCCGTCGCGGCCGCCCGCCGCGTACAGCCGGCCGCGCAGCGCCGCCACGCCGCACGTGCTGCGCGCGCCCGACATGGCCGCCACCAGCGACCACGTGCGCGAGCACGCGTCCCACCTGCGCGTCCGCGTCGCTGTACTACAAGCTCACCGCCGCTCACCGTTTCCAAATATTTGCATAACAGTAAATCGAAGGTTGTCGTGTGCGCTCGGATAACTATATGTATGTATATAATTGTCGGATATACATCATGAGGGTTAGTAAAATGCTCACATTGTTGAGACCGGATATCATCTGGTTTAATAAAATAAATTTAGTAATAAGTCAATGGCGTGTTTATAGAATACTGAGGAAATATTATTGCTTCATCAGTGATTTCAGTATGTGCTATCAGCTAACACCTTTACTTGTGACGAACTGCATGCAGCCTATGTATTAGCTTCTCTTGCCTGGCCTCCAAAAATAGTTTATATCTATTTAATACTTCAATTATACGCTCAATCTTTTTTTTTCTCGCGTCAATAACTGAGACCAGCTTTGTGCGTTTTCCCGCCACTTTGAACGACATAAAATGACTGCCGATTTCTTTCACTATTTTTTTTTTACTCCAACAATAATCAATATAAGTTCTTAAATATTTATAATCATTAAGTATCTAAAACAGAAAGATTTACAATTTCGTAAAAACTATCGTAGAAACAAACTGTGAACTCATAAATAGTAATGCGATAATAGTTTTAAAAGGATCAAAATAAAGAAAGCATCACAACATTTGAACGTTATTTCCGAAAACAAATTTGAGTTACTCTCGTGTCGCGCCTAAAGAAGTTTCCCTTCAAGAGTTAATTAAATTAAATTAGACCGAAACTACCCAACATATAAATTGCAGTATAAATAAAAAACAAGCCTATACGTTCATCTCGAATCTTATGTACATGATTAAAAAATGTATCAGTTTAAACCAAGTGCGTAAAAACTAATAGAGAAATCCTGACGATGGCTCGGCTAGTTTTATACCTACTGATCTATCACAAAAATCATAAAGCTACAATTATCATAAAATTACCGCTCGACAGAATTGAGGTAGATCCAACCGTCGTGGCCGCCCACAGCGTATATAGGCGAGTTGGGTCCGTCGCCCAGCACGGCCACGCCCAGCCCGTGCCGGTGCGTGTTCATGGGCGCGATGGTGCTCCAACTCAGCGACGTCAGGTCGAAGCACTCCACCTGGCACATTTTAATTATCCTTCCATTACACCATGCTTAGTACAGAATCAAATAGAACATGATAAATTATTAACTGGCATAGCATAATGAATAAACGAAACGAAATGTAATTCCTTTTAGACTCGACACCCGGGACGATTAGAGACCAGTATAAAAAAACAAAGATTCTCAAGAAACGCCTACGTTATGTGCATAGAACTATATAACCTATTACCACATACAGCCAAAATTTTGCCTATTGACAGTACAAAGCCTTTATTTTTAGAGTATGGCTGAATTGTGTTTACAGTACAGGTACATTCATAAAATTCGGCCGTGATAGACATTTTGGTCGTCTAGCCACTGAATTGTAAGCGGGACTATCTGCCAACAAATGTTTTGTGGGAGTAATTGATTCACTATATTTATATCGAATGTTATCGGATTTTATTTGTTGTTTTAATTTTAATGAGAATGTATTAATTGTTGACTTTCTTTTTTGACCTTATTGCATATTTTAGGTTTAGTATTTGATTTTTTCCTTAATTATAAGTTAATGATACTTATAAGACAAGACAAGTTTAGCTTGTTATTGATAAATTTGACTACCGACTGGCTCCGCAAAACGTGTGAGCATCTATAGATAAGACTTCCAACCAACCTGTATGTGCCGTGTTTAGTGCAAATAAAAATTATTATTATGATTATATGTAGTTGTAATTGAAAAAGGATTAATAAGCATGCAGTTGTTTTATATCATTAATTTTTGTTTGGTAAGGGAATAATAAAAAGAGAAAGACTATGAGTACTTGCTATGTTAGATGAACACAGATTTATTGCAGTTCAGCAATGAAAAAAAGGAAGTACCGTGTTGAGAGTTTTGAGTCCGTCTCTGCCTCCAACGACTATGAGTTTATTTTGCATCACCGCTACACCAAATTGCAATCTTCTGGCGCCCATTCTCATAAAGGGCGTCCAAGTGTTGGTGCGAGGATCATACATTTCCATATTACTGGCGCCCTGTGAATGCATTGTAAATGACATTATCTAAACGTAACATTACGCTCGTATTCCCCAAAGGGGTAGGCAGAGGAATTTTGTATATTCAAACGTTTCACCCGTTTCGTTTAAGTTCTATGGAATAGGTGGTGAGCTTATTGCCACACATCGGGCACAATTCCAGATTCCGAGTTACACTACGGGATATTTTTAATTAGAAAAATTCCAATAGCACCCGACCCGGCGTTTGAAGCTAGGACTTCCCGATCGGCAGTCACGCTTGCAACCATTCGACCAACGATGCAGTCAAATGACATTATCTTAAGCTATCAAAATATTAGGTTGATGCATATGAAATGTAGAATTTTTAAGTGAATATATAAAACTGCATATATTTTTTCAAAACCTGTTTATTCAATCAAAATATGCTCCATTCGCTTCAATACACTTTTCCCAAAGAGACTTTAAAGCATAGATGCCTGTCTTAAAAAAAAAACGGATCTTTAGAATCAATAAACTTTGTTATCGAATTTTTCGAACAGTCTTCATTTTCATACTGTTTAGCTCGTAAAAACAGTTATAAATGTTCAAAAAAATTAAAGCCAGTTGGCAAGAGATCGGGGAAAAGTCAGGATGCTGTAAAACTTCATATTTCAATTCATTTAATTTCGCAATTGTTTTGTGTGATGTATGCGGCCGACCATTGTCATGGAAAAGTGCTGCGCCATACCGATTAACAAGTGATGGGCGTATAATTTTGAATTTATCATGCATCTCATCAATGAACTGGCAGTACTTTTCAGCCGTAATTGTCTCCCCAGTTCGAAGGAACGAGTAATAAATTAAGGCGTGTGAGAACTAATACCTAAGTCTACTTAGGGCGGGGGCGATATTGCGAGCGTTCATGTAACGCATAAGTTACTTTTATAACCCATAAGTAACTGAAATATATTTATTTCAGTGGAAATTCATGCTCGTTCCTTAAATCTTTCAAGCCTATTTACCTTATAACCATCCATGCCTCCAATTGCCAAAAGTCTGCCAATTGTCGAAGTCCTAGGCCTCGTTCTATGCGAGAATAACAGAGATCGTCGGTCGGGAAGTAAGTGCCACTTCATGGCCTCCATGATCAATGGTTGACATTCTGCTATGTTGCCACATGCTTGTTCAACTTTATCAAATAAATACTGAAAGTTTAAAAAACACATATGTGTGGGAACTATTAACCCGCTATAAACTTCAGAAACAAGTCAAATGTTTTGACAGTGATTTTAAAAACCAGATACACTTGTTTATTGCTGTAAAGGTATTTGCCAAAAACATTAATAACTCTCTTTAAATGAGCTTTACGGGATGTAGTGTATCACAAAAAACAAAAATTGTTATGACCCTTAATTAGGCAAGATAAGGTAAACCATATTACATTAACAAATACATTCGAATTCTGTTTCACTTTGGGTACTGGTCACACCCATAATAAATAGGTGAATAAGTGGCAATCAGTGGGAGAAAATGGAAATCAACTGTTATACCTAAAAGCCTTACTACTATGAGGCATAGGTGTCTATTATTGATATCAGTATGCATATCTGTGTGATATATTGAATAAAGTTATTGTCATATGTTAGTGGCAATTTTTTGTTAAAAAAAATATAATTAAATGGCCCTGTAAAAGTAAATTTTTTTGTTTCTTTGATATTACCTCTGATGACAACAGGGGTAATTTTATCAACTTCAAAAGGTTTGGCAGGTGTTTCTCCCTATTGGTGGTATCATGTTGCATCCAGGCCATCAAAGCTTCGAAAACAGTTTCCTCACTGACCACATTGAGATCATCAGACTTCAGTAAGCTGGCCAACTGTTCTGTTTGCAAGCATAAAAATTCCTGATGTTTTACTACCTAAAATAAATAATGATGAATTTTTGGTTAATATGAAGACACAAATTTTCATTTCGCCTAAACAACTTTGCACCATTTTAATTTTCTTAACGGTCATGGAGCGATAGAGGGATGAGAAGAATGAAACCATGTTTCCTTTGTAGCCATAATTCATTAAAATATTAGGCTAAATGTTAATTCTTTTAACATTCACATTCATTTCAATAATATATGGATATATAGTTGAAGATATTAAATAAACAATTTTATTAATGAAGAATGTTGTGCATCACCTGCATAAAATGTTGGTAAGTGTATTCCAAAGCACTCTTGTGTAGCATCATACAGGACTGTTGTTCGGCAAACAGAGCAATGCCCAAGCTGTTGCAAGGATCCAGTTGCTTGTTAAGGAAAGCACAACAAGCATTCACAACTGAATTCAACTGAAGTAGGCTAGCCGTGGACAGTAGCATCTCCACTGTATCTTCTCGTAGTTCTGCAAATAATATTGTGTGACAACTCATCAAAAATAATAAAATAATAATAATGAATCATAAAGGGCCATGAACATGCATAAGTGATTGCAATACACCCTAGTTGATTTTATACTTGTATTGATATAATATCTCTATGTATTACACTGGGATATCTCCAGGTATTATTTTTACTGGTAATTTGCCTTACACATTATAAGTTTGATTTATTATCACCTTCTTTTGACTGTAGTGGAAAGATATTATTGTAAATTTCTTATCAAGATAAACATACACTTTAAATACAATAGAAATTTTAAAGCTTCAAATTTAAAGCTTAATTACAAAACTATGAATATATAAGAAATTAGTAGAGACTTAATAAACATATTTTTTAAATATAAACTATTTATACAAGTCTGTAAAGTGATTTTTTAACTATCTTTTTTTGAGTTTCACCTTTTCCATCTCATCCATAAAGTTAAATTTCTTCATACACAAGTCCTTAGTTTAGTAATATACAAGTGAGAGAATTTACACAATGCAGGGAAAGTGTAGTCTTTATTTGAGTTATAATTAGTGAGCTATAAATGACATTCAAGGCAAGACTGTACAAAAGCTAACATTATACCTATAGTGCCAGTGTAGCAGTAACGAACAAGGGACTGGAGTGATTGTGAGTCAATTCTCTCCAGAGTTATTTCTGTCAGCTGAGCCTCTCTCAAGGAGCCTGTGAACATAGCTGCAAAATATTCACTACATGATGCTAGCACTGCCTTGTGTGCTGGAATCCTGTTGATAGAAACAAATTAAATTAAAGTAGTATATAACTTGTTAAAAAATATAATTTATGCACAATAAAAATATAAAAAAAAACATGAAAAGTAGTAATGATGTATAGATAGATAAATTTTATATTTGAAAATTAGGTGTTCATATTTTGACAAAATTGGATGATTTCAGGTCCAAGAATTCTAGGGCAGCAATGTTAATGTGAAACCAAATTTTAAATATACCCTCATATTGATGTTAAGAACACAATTGAGGTCTGCCACTATAGTTTATACCATATAAAGATGTTATAAGAACATTGCAAGAAAGCATTTGTAGAATTACCCCCCTAATATACCAACTTCCTAGAATAAAGCCATTTAACATGGTGATAAACTTTTAAAAGGTTGGGTGAGTTAAATAGTGAATAGTACATTGATAAATATAGATATATTGTTACCTAAATATGAAGTATCTGATTACAATTCAAGAAGTTGCAATTATACTGCCTAAAAACTCCCTATAATCCAGTGTGCAGCAACATTGGTATTCAAGTAACATAACAAACATATATTATTATATTAATTAATTTATTTAAACCTAATTATTCTCTTGTAATTTTCATAATTTTGACGAACTGAGCTAACCTTGCATTCATAATATGTGCATGGTAAATTTCTATTGTAAACAAAGAGCAACAATATTATTAAGACTTCAACACAAATGTTGTACTTTTCTAAAAATAAAAACAAATCATGGAAAATAAATAAAAGTCCCTACTTTATTTTATTTATTTTTGATGTGCAAATAATTATTTATTATTATTTATAACTTGATTTACAATTAATATTTTCAAGGAAATGAACTAGCACAGGTTTTACTTAAGTTACAATATACAGCAGGATTAACTATTGGTAAATGTTTTGTTTCGAAATGTGAAATGTTTGAAAATATTTTCAGATTAAAAATATGTTTTGTGTTGTAGGTAGGTACTGAGAACAAAAGATTCTAGTTTGAGTTGTGCTTACCTATTCCCTCCTGCGATGAGAACCACATCACACAGCTTTTGTGCTTGGTAATATCCATAAATATTTTTTAGAGTTATTTCGGAATGCATTTTATCACAAAAAAATTCATCTTGACTCGATGCACTGGAAAGACTTAGCTGACTTAGCTCCCTCGGCAAACCCTCGTCAATCGAATTGGTAGATACATTGTCTCTAGGAATTTCCGTTTTCTGAGCATCACAACCCGACATTGTTGCATTGAATGTGCACTTAAAAATTAATTGTTATGATTGAATCAATATATTACACAAAGCCAATCAATACAAACTAAACTTCGCGCAGCAACAAACGCAACCACAGATCACTTATATTCTAAAGCAACTGAAAACAAAGACAATAGCCATAAATATCCAGATGACATTTGTTTTGATTTTTTTTGTCAAAATTTTAGGCCTTGGATTCCTTCTCTTTATAGCTTTGGATGATTTAATGATGTTGTTGTAAGTGTTAAGACTTATTGAAGGCTTAAAAACAATTTTCTGAAATTATTGTTAGCGAATATGATTTTATTTTGAAGCATATAATAATGTTTACTTTCATATAGAGAGCTTCAGAATTGAAAAAAAATATTAACTTGTGTACTGACTGTCGGCTAGTGACGTACACATAGTTAGCAAAAGGTAATATCGAATTAAAGATCGGAAGAATCATTTTTTACTTATTTATCCTGCGGAACAGGTACACGAAGCACCTGATGGTAAATGTTCATTGTCGCCTATAAATATTTGCAACACCCGAGAAGGTTTGAGTGCATTAGCTTTAAAGGAGAGCTCTCTTTGCGCTTTTTATGAAGAATCCTATGTCATATTACTTCAGAAAAACCTGAAATGGAAATTCTTTTAACTATTACAAGGGCGCGGCGAAAATGAGCCTGCGAACAGAACCGCGGCGGACCGCCACGAATTTAGCTGATGTGTATGAACCACATTTTTGATGATTATTGCAATGGAGGAAAATTTTATGTTATTAAAGTGATCTTGTGAGCCTTTCTTAGTACTAGACACAGATTGAATCTACCTAGACTAGTTATTTTTAATTACTATCGTTTTAAATGTATTTGAATATGTACCAGCTGTGCCGATATAGATGATTAAGCGTTTCTTTGTCTAAAACTGATAATAGCAATCCATCGGCTGCATAGCATGCATTTCATTTACTATTTTGTGAAGTCAAGACTTAATCGTAAATTGACGTTTTAGCTTTTATTTTCTTTTTAGCACACCGGCCTAAGAGAATATTATATTTTGTGGTGTGGAACAGATGATATACCCATAGGCGTATGGAAATGTGAGATCTAAGTTGGAAAATTTTCTTTGTCGGTTGGGGTTCACTTCTTGTAGAATAAAATGAAGTTTAACCGTTATTGCTGTCCGGTAAAAAGGCCATCAGGGCTCAGGCAAACTTTTTTATCCACAGTTTTTCACAATATTTATAATGTTTCACCAGTTACAATTACGTCCGATATGGAAAAGGTAGTGAGCCTAATGCTATACACCGGGAATAGATCCAAACTCGGAGTCACTACTAGAAATTTCCATTAGAAAATCTAAGTTATAAAAATTTAATAGCATCCGACCGGGGCTTCGAACCCAGAATCTCTCAATAATTACAATACTCTTATTATTTTAGATTTTTATATTAATATTTTTTTTTATGTTATTGATTTATTTAGTCTCATTGCATGAATATTGTGTTATTATATCAAAACATTGACACCGCTTGATTTGTAAAAATACTATTTTAATGTGAGATGTGTAGCTCTAACGGTGTGCTATCTAGCACTATTTTTAAGTTTCCATAATGACCTGTCAAGATTACATAAAAATAAAACACTTCTGTCATCTGGCTGAGGCATTTATTAACATTTATTTTTATTTTTCGATTTTTTTATCTTAATACAACATATATAGTAATTAACAATACATAATAAATAGTCCAAAAGTATATTACGCCTACAAAATAGCGTAGTCGTTATAAGATTATCGCCATGTGAGTTGCTTACACACATTCTGCGAAATGTTAAGGCAACTCAGCTATGACACGGTTGAAAAGTTAGGAATACTCTCGGAGAGAATCGAGTTGTCAAAAGGTATTCAGAACGTGCAGGCAGCGAGAAATCGAGGGAGGGTGACCATGAAGTACCTATTCTCTCAGAGTTATTCATTTTTCACATAAGCTATGCAGACAACGACTCGAGCGGGAGGCCTGAGTGGCGGTCGTCAGTAGTATAATGTGACATGCCTCTAAATATTCAATAATGTATAATTATTACAAAGAGTCAACGCTGTTTGTGCAGTAATGCATAAGTATTTACTTATTGTTTGTCGTTCGGCAAACATAACGGTATGAGAAAATATGTAAATCTCTATCTAGTGGTAGTAATTACTCAAACGTATATAAGTATCTACAAAAATAGTTGCATTTTTAAATCAGGTATACCTTTAAGAAAACAGCTGATGAAATTACTTGATTACTTTATCCCCACGGACAATGTATTTCATTTGAGTATATAATAGAGGAAATAAAACTAAACATCTAGGATAACAAATACAATTGTGACGTCTAAAAATATTGTTTTTCAACAATACAGTTGTCTTTTGAATTAGGTAATTCTTCAATTGAGCGTAGAGATTAGATTATAAGTAGGTTATGTAGGTTTCTATAACTTATAATACATGTCTTTCGTGAAGCAGTTAGAAATATATAATGTATGTTATATTATGTAGTTGCAACTGAATTTGTAAAGATTACAGATAATTCACGTTACTTTCGTGGAGTAGAGTATACTTTTGAACGTAAGTTACACTTTGAAGGTTTCATTGACCATACTCGACCGATCGTCGAAAACGAATTGTGCATAAAATCTGTGCTCGTTTATAATACAACGTTATAATAGGAATTCAATTGAAATTAACTGATATTTGTGCAACGTACTGGTAGAAGCTCCAGCCGAGGAGCACGCAGGGGTACGAGCGGGTGTAAGCTGACTACTGTCCCCTCTTATGTTGGCTCTTCGTCAAGAAAAATATACCGATTTCGTTAAGATTTTTAGTCCTATCTATAGAAAATTGACAAAAATTGCTCATGTTTTCAAAAACCACAGATATAGATAGTTACATAAATGTTTAAAATTAAACGTTTGTATATGAAATGATAATGTAGTCAGATTGCGCGCGAACATCAAGCAAACAATCCACGACAGGGTATTGATGACACGTAGCCGTACGCAAGCTTAACAGTGGACACATTAGCCCGTATTTGATACAGACCCCCGATCATTTCAACGTGTTCAATGTATATAAATTAATAATCACATCGATAGGTACATAGTCTATTCTTGAGATCGTGATTTGCATCTTAACCTATATAATTTAAAATATCACAATAAATTGCTGTGCACATACGAAACAGGCAAATTTTGAGTGCAATTACATTAATATATTCATTAGCATTAAGTTATGTTCTAATAAACCATAATTACATATATATGAAGTTTTTAAATGATTTTGTATTAAATGAGGAAAATGATATAAGTACAGGTTAGAAATTTTCGAATGTATTGAATTGTGAGAAGAGAACAAAATAATAGTCACAAATTAATTATATAATTATTGATACGTCTAAATCCATTTGAAGTAGAGAATTTTTATAAAGGTACCGATATTAAATAATTGACAGATAAGTACCTCAAGAGAATTCATTGGCATAAACTAATTTCGTACCCACAAAATTTTTGTAAAGCGACTTTAGACTCTATATCTACTCAGAAATGCGAGTTTGACTAACTTCCGACTTCAACATAACTGATTGGTTGCAGATTTGGAATATGAGCGACAAAATCTCCCATAGAAGTGTCTTTCATGTTACATACAAATGTTAGAAGCATTTACACGTACCGATATATAGCCTTTTCATTATAAGATAACTATGTATTAATATGTAAATGCTATTAACGGTGCCTAAATGTTATTATTCTTTTAAACTATCGTATAATGATAAATCTTATGTGAAATATATCATCAAAGTAAGCTCGGTAAATTATTTTTATAGAGCTTTCATTTTGTATCACAAGTAGGATTAGGCGGTCGATAACACAAAATACCGGAGAGTCTGATGGCTCAAGAACTAACGTTCTATCAGACTACAACGGTATTTTATAAAATAAAGTAAATGCATCCCAAATATTGTTCGAAATTAGTTAAAAAATATTTTATTGCACAGTATTGCCTAAGATTTTTTATAACGTCTTTCTTTTAAACCAAATGAAGAAAAAATATTTAGAAACCTGAGGTACTCTGATGGCCTCCTCAATTTCACAAAGACTTATCATAATGCAGCACTAGTGCCCACATCCGACACACTACGCAATGTTAGAAGAGGTACACTTGGGGGAAGTTCTAACACTAATGTTATAACTCGTTACATTAAAGAGTAAGTGATATATTTTGCATACGAATACGACTCACTTTCTACATTTGCTACGACATACAAAACATAGTGCCATTAAATTATACTCACTAGTAGATCTGGTGCAATACTATGTGTTTTATACTCACATCTACGTTTATCTAATCAAATACATAATGACATTTTAAGTACTATTCAAAATGTAGCGCAATCATAAATATCATATATCTAATATCATAAATATGTGTCTACGACATACAAGCAATACGACAAAAATATCCATATTTATAAATTGTTATGCATTTAAATCTACATTGTAACAATAATTTTGTAATATTTCTATCTTACGAGTACCTAACTAAAGCACTAACAGTGGACGTGGACAGCAGTGTGCGGAACAGCAATTGTAAGAATACGTAGGTATTGATTTTAAACATAAAAAACATGATGTTCAAATTTCTGGGGATTTTTTTTTGCCTTAAACACTTTTAACGCGATTTATTATTATGCCATTGAATTCTCTTTATATTGCAAGTACCTACATACATATGTATATGTATGTTAGTATTTGAAGATAAGGTCTAAAATAAGTTACAATATCTATACAGTGATCACAAGACACAGCGACAACAACGAGATGACTAGCCAGTATTATCTAAAAAGGAATTATCTTAAAACAATAATATGGCAGATAAACTATAGGAACTAATCAATGTCTAGACTCGATACCTGTTCAGACTTGTTCGGCTATCGATAACAACGTGCATTTTCAGTCAAAACTAGCTTCTGATCGCGCGAAATACACATTTCGTCAATAACTTATGGTTAGTAGTATAAAAACAATCGAGAAATCATTCTTATATATTTATAAGTTAGTTAACATTATTGGTAATTTTTATAGCTGCCTCGAAGATTGCTCTATAAGTACATA
>DWFV01000687.1:0-13174 GCA_018246775.1 Parelbella machaon machaon
GTTCTGTTCGTGTTATAACCCTTAAGTCCCATCGCTGTTCGCCAGCGCCAGAGCAGAGCGTATGGAGATTTATTATTCACGTCTATATTTGCACATCCACCAATATGCTAATACCGTATCCATGCCAACGACTTACCGGTTATCGTTGCCACGAACTTTATTTTGTTCTGTATACCTATTAATTTATCATCATTATACTCGCTAGCCTTTATCCTTTAATATGAACAATATCGTTGTGGAAAAACACGGCAGGTCTGCGAGGATACCGTATATTTGGCACTCCATGGCCTCTGCCTACCCCGTCAGGGATTTGGCGCAAAGATATGTATTGTATAACATCGTTGTGTGTATATATATGTGTAGGTGTGTTTAGTTACGTACAAACAACTGTTACTAGAACAAACGATACGAAGAAATATGTACCAAAATCAAGGTCACAGGCGTGGCCCTGAAACAGTTAATCTAGGTTGGCAATCAGCGCTTGGTTATTTATCTTACACTGCGGCTTTGTTTCATTAATACGTAGTATCACGCCTGTAATCCCTGAAGGGATAGGCAGAGGAGTATAGTACACTCTCACGTTTCATCAGCTACGTAACATAATGCCTTGAAATAGGCGGTAAGTCTATTGGCGTACACTGGGCACAGATCCACACTCACAGACCTCCCCATCGGCAGTCGCGCTTGCATCCATTCGACCGACGAAGCAGGCCAATGGCAAAATCGCCAATCGTCGTAAACGACGGTAATGAAACATTCCGTATCTATAACAATGATTTAATAGGACTGAACCCGGTATTATATAACTTCCGAGACAAAGAATAGGTTGTACAAATCATTTTTCGACTGAGCATCTATGAAAAATTTTGTACAAATCCAAGTAGCATATTTGGCGTGATTGACGGACAAACAACCAAACAAACAAATATGCGAACTTCACATTAATGACATCGTTGATAATAGATAAATGTTCTAATACAATTAATTAATTTATTGCGAAAACTGACTTAAAAACAATTTTCCCTGCGCAGCTTCTTGAAGCAAGCTATTGCCCATTTAAGGACTTAACGTGAAAGGCATTTTCAGTGTTAACATAATTGCAGAGTTTTGAAACGGAGAATATGAACGTATTTTTAATTATCCGTCGTACTTTAGCTTGTGACGCGAGGCGCTCGCTGCCGCGATTATATTTAATTTATGTACATAATTTGCTTAGCAAATGGCCCAGTGTTTTTGTACGGACTCCTTATAATTAATTACATAAAACGTATTCCCCTCGAATCGCCTGCGAACGGGGGAGGCTCGATATATTCTCTACATCTCCTAATTTATTTGGCTAGCAACACATTACTTTTGCATAATGGCTCTTTTTAAGTCTGGGGTTCATAAAATTCTATGTCAACGGACCAAATACGGCTGTTACAATTTTAAGTAAATTTATTTACACGCAGCTCTTTGTCTTTTTTATAGGTGCCAGGATTTATTGCTAGACCCTAATCTTTTTTTTAAATTCGCTCAGCTTTACCACTAAACAAATGAATATGTTATCGCTCTCAACATACATGTAAGATAATTAAAATATTTTATTTGAATTTTAAACAGTCGGGTAATAAATTTTTATGTTCCAAAGGTAGAAAATTATTATCAAATAAAAGTAGCAAATGTTATTTAAAAAACAATACGCTTTTGTTAGCTCATATATGTATATATTTATATTTTATATAATGCCTATTATTCTATCTTTGACTACCTCAGTAGCTGTAAATTTGATTTTATTATAAGCTCTATACAAAAACTAAGCGAACGTGACGATAATACCCATCACAAATGTCACTTTGACCAGCTTTACGCAATCCAAAAATTCATTTGTAGTAGACTGAGAGAAAAGAGTCTCGGGACTTTTTTTAATTACCGTAAGTGACTTCATGTTACGGGTATACTTTAACTGTATTAAGGAGGAATGTAGCCACGAGTAACGAAGAACATGAACAGCCTCAAAGAAAATGGAACTATAACAATGTTAGGCATTCCTTTTAGACATTGTATATAAAAAGATCTGGAAAACCTGTCTATAGAAGGAACTTGCACGACTGAAAACGAATAGCAAGCTAAATAGCTGCATCTCTGTCTACGTCCTATTCTTGGGCACGTGGTTAATTACACCAATTAGTACGGTGGCAACGTAGCTTCAACATGCCGTCGTTCACAGACGGTTTCTCAATTGTTATCTTACATTCATTAAATATTTTCTCAAGTTAATAAAAGGCTATTTCATAGAAATAAAGAAATCGAAACTCCACAAACACATTATCAACAAAAACTTTCACTTTTAGCGTCTGTGAAATCCACAGAAAAGTTCCTTTAATATTTAAAATCATAATTATTCAGAGATCCTATGAAATATTGATGAAAATCTCGGGGACACTTTCGAATATGCATCTAGATTAAATTGTTACCAGTCAGTACTAACGCTAATCTGCAAATATCACGTAGATACTATTACGAAAACCGTAAACTCAAGCCTCTATCACGAATTTTTAAGTATCAAAGAAAGTGCGATAAAACTGCTAAAACCAACCCCACGAATTTACTCACATCGAAAAGAAATCTCAACAAATGCCGCACAATTTTTCTTATTTACAAATTCTAACACATTTCCACCACACACGGTGTCGAAACACGTACAAAAAGGAATTACGATTTAACGTATCGAATGGAAAAACCGTTTATGTGGCGATGGCGATTATTTTCGAAAATTCCAACTTGAATAAAGGAGCCCTTCCATATTCAAAACGGTTACAACACATTTTATGTTCATCTTTTTCAACGTAAAATCGATCTATATTGGCAATAATGCGAAATAATTCTGATTAGAATAGTTTTATAGTTATAATGCAAAGCTATTTATTTAACAAACCTCATACATTACTATAATTAACATGCTATCCATCCACTTTAAACGCCCTTCGGGCTATGGGAAGCCGGAAGAAAAAGCCGAAGAGAAAAGCTTTCAACGCTCTTATAAAAAAAGAAAAGAAAAATTTGCTATGTTAAAATATGGTTTTAGTCCAGTAGTAACAGCTTATTATGTGTGTCCATGTAACTATATGTATCCAAGTATAATAAGTAACAAAACGTAACATCACGACTCCTAAGAGGTAGAAGAGTGTCGTACACTCCCACATTTTACCAGTTACGTGTACGTCCCATGGAGTAGGTGGTGAGCCTATTGATATCCATTACAATAACATCAAAACTTATACAATTTCAAAGTTAAAAATGCAATCAGATAAGTTATGTTAATCACTTTCTAAATCACATTTCGAGGTTTTAAGTTGACAGGGAGAAAGATTTAGAGAGACACTTTGAAATCTATTACGTTCGAAAATCTGAAAATCATAAATTTCTATTTAACTTACAGGAAAAAATTGATGATCATCAAAAAGAAGAAGATGAAAAAAGAAGAATACATAATAACAAGAATGATATTATACATACATATATCGCGTGTAAAATTAATTCCATATGCTTAACAAAGTGGGTCAGCAGTGAGACAGCAGTGGCTCATTGGTTTGCTAACTTAACGTCGCTATCTGACCCAATAACAACCTTCTAACTCATCAGGATAATACACGTTGCTCATTTACTGAGCCCCGCCACTATTGTTGTTGGAACTTTGAACATCTATCAAATATTCAGCTCCAAAGTTCTACCACCCCGCCCCGACGTTTATACGACTTAGTAAGATTTTTTCTCGTTGAAAGACGTACATATTTTTTGGCAGGAAAAATGACCAGAACAGAAAATTTTATGTATACTATAGTTTACGACTATGATGTTTCTAGATATGTGAAGGTAGTAGAATTTGTAAGGACAAAATTTTGTATGACTGCATTGCATTCGCTCGATGCCATCGTGTTATTTCATCTTCTAAACTGAAGGCACTAGTTAATAATCTTATATAGGGTTATTCAATGCAGTCCAAAGGTTGGGGTTAATCAGCTATTATTTAAATTTGAAAAGGCGAAATGGTTTACTTCTTAGGAAAGTGTGAATGTTATGAATTATATTTTTTAAAGTGCATTAGGAGACATTGATTTATCAAATATACCACTTTGTACACAAACCTACCGACTTCAAAGGCATTAGACCTTGTTTTTTTTACCTAAATACTGCAAAATTAAAAAATTTATGTAAACTAATGTTATCCTACTCCCTTCCCCCCTCCTGTCCTAACATTATTTTATATTAGAAATGACCACATGATGTCTGAACTCAAACGACTTAGTCCTTATGGAAAGTAAATAATCTAAAAATATATTAAATGGTATTTGTTCCATATTATCGTTTCAATAAATGTTTTCTACGTTTTTCAAAATTCATATACAATTCACAGTAAATTTTGTTTTTCTCACAGAATATCTTAATTCGTCTCTGTCGTCTTTATTCTAGATTTAACAATATCCAAACATATAAGATGCATTAGATTATAAATGAATTGACACAAAGCAGTGTTGGGAGCGGAGAATTGGAGCAGAATGGGTGCAGGTGATTCCTCACGCGACACGGACACCGCATTCTCTGGAAATGGCTAGGCTGTTTTACACTGGGCGATTGTTACGTCCACAATTTTCATATGATTAGAAAATCGTTTAAATTGCTATTATCATAGAAATACTTTTTTAGATTTCAAAGTTAGGAGTACCACCGAAACCTAGCATCAACAGCTCATTATAGTTCCAATGTGAGTAAGAATAAGTATGGTTATATTCTCCATTGTCCAAAAGTTCAATAGATTTCGGATGCCTTAGAAAGGATTTAGGCAAACTTTGCGCTTGCTGGGTTCGTCATATTATCCCTATCATTCGCCGTTATAGCATGCGTTTTGTTACGTTTGAAAGAAGCGTAAAATTTCATTAAGTTATAAAAATCTGATTCCCAAATAATAATGATGAATGGCGGAAATTTTACCTACTTTACTATTCACAGCCATAATAAAATAAAACTCTTAACCGTTTAGAATAAAAAGAAGATGTAATATACCAGCACGATTACAGTTTATTTGAAGTATTTAAATTTATTATACAATAGATTAAATAGTTTAGCATCAAAGCTTTTCAATAGCCACGTGTATAATTTCATGCTTTTGTAAAGGGATTTCAAGCCATACCAGTTAAACACGTTTCTCAACCGTGCACCATCTCCATTAACTCCTTTACGCGGACAGCGATAATTCTAACGCTTGGTAGACCAGCAATGGATAACTTTGAGGTTGAGATAAATCGTTTAGAACCTGTTTCGTAATAAGCAGATGCCCGTTTCGCCCGGTGGGTTTCCACCGGCGAACGAGCAATATGTGGCTTGTGGATTGTGGTCGCAAATTAATTCCCAGATACGATGTTACGTGTTTTCAAAGTGTGGGATAAGTACGGAATTGTTCGGCGTAATTTGAAATAACTGAATTGTGCAGTTGTATGCGGAAAATTCTATAGCTGTTGCGATTTGATCCAAAATCATTGATAAAATTCACGTGCTAACCAATGTAGGTTGATAAATAGTATTTATTGAAAATTATACTTCATTACAAATTCTGTTGTAAATATTTGATTACGAGTGTTAAACGCGGCGTCGTTATGTGTTGTCAGATTAAGCATTCATTTATGTTTTAATTAAATTATGTGATGTTATAAAGACTGGCTGTGTATAAAACACCCGGATATAGCAATATTGTATAAAAGCAGATTTCTACATTGTTCACATTATTGAGATTCAGTACCATGTTGTAGGTATCTCGGTGTTATATGATTACTGAGAATTACACTATAGTAAGGCTGTTTTCAAAATTATTTTTGATCCTGTGTTATCGAAACAACTCAATCTATCTAATGACATACAATTTTTGAAAGAAAATGAAAGTATTATTCAGAACACAATGTTCGGTATCAACGATTGACATACAACAAATATTTTAAAGTTTATTATAAGGAAAATATAACAAATATCAAATTCGACCGCCTCCTTAGTAGAGTGCTAGTAAGCGCGAGTGCTGATCAAGAAGTCCTGGATTAGATTCCCGGGCCTGGTACTATTAGATTATTTCACATGAAATTTCCAATGTAGTCTGGATTTTTGACCTGTGTAAGGGAATAGGCGCATCCCCTGTTCCATGGTGGAAGGTAAACGTAACTGGTGAAACGTGGGTGTACTCTGTACATCTCTACTTACTTACCTTTCCCTATTACAGGCTGACGTTATGTTTCTTTTATTTAACAAAATATAAAACGTAATCAACGCAAACATAGACAAATAAATTCTATTTATACACTGTACTAGTATATAATATCAATGATTAGGCAAATAGCCTTCGCGGTCAATCAAGTAGGTCGAATCTGGTCGAGTGACGCACTAGAGATGTTCAGTTTATCTATTTAGCGCTAAACTAACGTTTCTAACATAGATTTATTCCAATAAACAATTAATCCATTAGAGTGCACACATCTGTCATAATTTGTACATCTATAATTTTGTATCAGTTATGATTTATTGTGGTACATCATTTAAAAAGTATGAATACATTAGTTTTTAAAAAATATTCCTCTAAATATAGGCAACAGCAATAAGTTTTAGAAGACCAATAGATTGCTGCTTTTAAAACACTTGGACAATCCTACAATAGTGGCTCACACTTGTAATCCTTGATATAAAAATCCAATTTGCCATCAGGAAATTCACTGTCTCACATGTCGCTATGTCTTATGATAAAATGTAGCGTCATAGTTTTTTCCTTTAATTAATTTTCGAATATGTTACCATAGATGTCGCTAATGTCGCTACGGATTTTCTTGCAATTTATTACAGGTATAACATTAACATTACAGGTAATACCCCAATACGTTAGTGTAATTGTAATAGCACAATATTATACATAATTATATTCGTTCCACTTATTATGGTTTAAAATTTGAATTACATTGCGCAATTAATCATATTATTAATAGTCTTTCATTCGTCAAATTACATTAAAAATTACAAATTTAATTATTAAGAAATCCTGCTATGCATTGGAACTGCTCTAAGGTGTAGTGATACTAAATGTATAAATAAAGTCGTGATTCTTATAAAATCCTCAACGCGCTAATGTTCAGCGACCCATGATCTTGATCCTTCTGAATCTGAGACACGTGTCCAATCAAACACCGATAAAAGGGTTTTAATGACGACGCTTATTAGGTTTTTACTGAACATTGAAAATAAACTTTTATATAAATACACAGTAAGATGACATAAACTTCATGAAGGTTACGGTCACATAGAACATGTTCGCTACAAAACAATAGCAAAAACGCTTTATCTTATATTCGAAACATTTAACACATGATCAGCATCCAACTGGGCACGTCTCGCGTCGACGGAACACCAATCGGAAAGGCAACATTTTTTTATCACTTCATCTCGCTCAAATATTTAGGGGGCAGTCGTAAAACCGGTAAATACTGTCCCGTGAGCAGGGGGTATACTGGGATATAATAAACGGATTTACCGCCCTCTGCATTTCTAAAACTTTAACCTAAATTACTTCTTAAAACATATCGGGTTCTGCTGGATTACAAAATCACAGACATGCTATAAGTTATAAATATTAAATATAGCATAGTTATTATTTATTGACTAAATATCAATAAACTTGGGAAGAAATTTATAATAAAGTATTAAAATTTTAAATTCTCTTTTTCTTGTTTCTGTTATCTTACAAAAGACCTTCGCTAGCTAGACAATATAAAACATGCTTCAGTATTAATGAAATGGTTGTAATATTTATGGCCCTTACACAAAACATAACATAACATGGCGCTTGTACTTTCCCGAAGGTTTAGCAAAGAAGCAACACCAATCCACCAATTATGGTATATGTCCCATGAAATAGGAGTTAAATATATTGCCACACACCGGGCACTAATCCAGACTTAAAGCTACTTCTGAGAATTTCGAGATAGAAAAACCTAGCGATATTTTGTCGAACCCGAGGACCGACACCAGGCTCTCTTGCTCAACAAATTCTATTTGAATCTATCTACCTATAATGCGCTATTAATCTAGTTTCCGAGTTACTGCTGAGAATTTCAAATTAGTTAAAGCCAGTCATATTTTATCGAAGACAACATCGATCCCAGGACCTCTTGTTCAACAAAGTCTGTTTCAATCTCTCTGCGCTTGGTATGTCTCTGTCTTACACCCGCCGGTTCGCCATAAACCACGTTTACGATACAGCGCGATGAAAGCGCCGATGAGAGTCAACGCTGCTACGAGTATTTCGGCTATTCCCACTCTTAATTCGGGTATTATCCACTTTATTATTACCATAAAGCGACTAATGAGACCCAGTGACTTGTATGGCGAGTTATATGAGTAAATATTTGTCATAACAGTCTATAAGCGGATATTTCGCTAAAGCTTTACGAAATTGGTCTACAATTGTTTATACATATATTTGGGTTCTCCTGATCAGGCACTATCACTGCACCTCTTTCTGCAGCCAAGGGATAGCACTGACTCTGACTTGCAAGCTGTGCGGGTCTCTCTGGAGTAGCTGGACTTCGCTTATAGCGCTAAATTTCATTTAATCTTTATATTTTCGATATTAACATCATTTAAATTATAATGTATTAACACGAAATATGGAACTTATCATATTTACGATCAACTTATTTAGGTGACACTAAGTCACTAACCATCGAAGTAACAGTCTAGGCTCAAAGAATTTTAGTCTGGGTGAAAGATTTTTTATAATCGCTACTTAGTTTTCAATATGGTAGGCTTACAAGACAAAATGTGAACAATAATCAGGCAAAAAGTGAATAAATATTCTATTAATTATCATAGTTTTAACATCAGATATCATGTTACAGTAACAATGAAGATTAATGGTTTTTATGATAAAAAGACAAAAGAAAGTCCAAGTCGCAAACAAATTAACACTTCACTTAGGCTGTTTCGCTAACATAATTACTGTAAATCAGCACTGTCACTAAAATACCATTAAATTTAGCACATTTAATTAACTTTCTAATAACGCAATATTCTCTTGTCAATAATGAGGCCTACAGGACTTTAAAGTCTTACTTAAGCTAATATGCTACGATATACGTAATTAGCTCAAATTAACTACATAGCTACTTTAGTTATAAGTTAGTTCGCTTAGCTGATGCTCGCAGATCAGTCACCTTAGTTAAACCGTTCGTTGACACTATTGCCTCTGTTAGTGTAGAAATTAATCGACACGCCAACTAAATTAATTCGATGTATGTATTTATAGCATTTAAATACGTTTTTATTATAGTACATTTATATGTATATACACATAACATTGCATACAATATATATAAGAAGCGGGGTAATTTGGTACATTACTCATGGAAAACAAAAAGTATTTTTTTTTCAATCTGAATCGAGAACCGTGTTCAACAGTGAAAAGACAAAAGGGCTGATACTAAGCTCAACGCTTTATGTCATAAAACTTCTGCATACGGCACCTCAAAAAAGCTAACAACAATTGTGGCTCTAATATATACCAACCCTAAACTAGACAGAATATGTCATCATCATCATCATCATGCTCATCATCCTCAACATCGTGATCAATTCGTTCTCTTACACTGCTGGACATAGGCCTCTCCAACACCATCCTACTGAGCAAACACACGTCAATGGCGTACTGGGTGTGTACTGCTAGGAAATCGCCAGCCTCACAGCGACTGAGTTGTTACATAGAAAATATCGTACGCGGAGCACGTAGATATCGCCTAAAGTGACAGAGGAACAGACAAAACAATCGAGTGCGACTGTACATGTCGTAGTTTGATACAAGAACTTGGCACATTATGAAGAGTCTAAGAATCAAATTTCAGCATAAATACCAGATATATCCCCTTTGAGTTTATTTCGCTTTATATTTCTCTATCTGACCTGTAAAGGTAATTTAATAATACTTAAATAAACAAAGTCATATACATTGCTTATAGTAAATATACTAAAACTGAGTGATAATTTTATTAAAGAAAAACATTTATAGCACCCGATACGTATAGTGATTTAGTTGTTATATGCGTGTACAATGAGTCATATTTACCGTGTAAGAGCAAAGTGCTTTTAGGGTTTTCATTACGTAATATACATAATATATAGGTATATTAATTATTATAACAAGTGGTAGACTTGAAACTACGTTAAGAGCAACAAAACAATACCGGTTATAGTGAGAGACATCGTTATGTTATAGATAATATGTACACCTAGAACTGCTAGTCTTAATAAAGGGATAATTGCATCGGTACTACTAATAACCATGTTCATAAATTCATAATAAAATAATCTGCCACGACATTTATAATCTACGTAGTGTTGTAATCAGACAGCGACACATACGACATAAGATGGCAAAGTTCTACCAAGTTTGCCAATATCCTTGTTATTGCTTGTTACGCGCGGGAATTGCTTACCGGTCTTTGCTCCTGCGTTGCGTTCTGCCAGCTAACTATTCAATCGTAAAAATTGAAGGCATTCCATATTAAACCTTATTTTGATCTACATAAAAGCGATAATGAACATTCTTTGTTACTAACGAAATTTTGCGGTAACACGAATCCAATCATGCGTGAGTATAAATGTTTCTGATTTTCATATCTCGTATTAATATGGAGCCTTACGGTTTTCTTATAATATTATGTATTATTATCACTATTTATCGCTAAACAAATGTCCTTTACGATAATTTTATATGTATATTAATATTACATTTTAATTTACTTAGAGTGTTATAGCTACTAAATGTAATCAACTGAAACATTACTGCGATCTGTGCAGTTTAACACGAGACTCCTCTCAATGTTAGGCTTAAGTTAATACAATTAAGCAAACCCCAACTAGGTGGGCTCATGGATGATTTGATAGTCGTTTTCGTCAATTAAGAATTGCTAAAACTAGTAAGAGACTAAAGAAACGACTCGAATCCATCCGACAGACAGTTTCGCCGCTAACACCAGAGCAGCGAGGTACTATTTGCTCATTCACATTATCTTTGAAGGTACAGGGGAGTATTAGGCTTCGTATTCTAGACAATTGGAGGGAAAAGCTGAAATCTCAATCAGTAGACTATGACAGCTGAAATATTACCATATTATAATTTAACGATTACCATATTATAATCTAACAATGAATACTATAGGAAAATATTAAACTTAGCTTTTAAATAAAATACATTCCTAGTTTCAGACACGACGTGCAGCTGATAGGTTGTGTATAAAAACTGCAAACGTAGACGTTTTTCTACGAAATGAGTTATTTTTAGAGAAAAATTTCAACACATTATTTCTCACCAGCACCTGTGATGTTTTTTACATTTTATCTTAGATCCTAATATAATACTTCAAAAAAAAAGCTGTATACAATACTTTGATAGACAGTTTTAGTTTACCGGTTATAATATAAGAACACTGTTCCGATAGTGAAATATACGTATTTATCTGCACTTTACATTATCAACTAATGCATTTCATAACAGTTGCAGAACTAAGCATATATTCATGAATGAATAACTGTAATATTAACAATTAATATCGTGAACCTCCTCTGAAATGTTATTTGGGGCTATAAAACAAGCGATTTTAATATGTATCAAAAAAGTATTTGAACAAACACTTGTATTCAACGAAAACAAGTAATTAGCTTTACTAGACTATAATGCTTGTCCTTATTAAAGTCGTTAAATGTAATTCAATATGCTACCAATATGGTTCGATACGTTAGTTCATGTCAAACAGGGCAGCTACCAGATTACATTGTTATAACAACTAAATTTGAATTTTAAAAATATTACAGAAAATTATAGAAATAAGACAAATAGAAACAAACTGGGTCTAATGACGCTTAACACATCCAGACACTGACGACGTCTTCTCACCAGGTTGTATTTATCAATTGTGTTCCTGCAATAGCATTGTGGAGTTAGCTACGAACTTCGCTCAGTTATAAACTTTTTAATGCCCAGCAACTATTCACTAAAGAGATATTTATTTATCCCTTATTGTTGTTTACAAAGGGCAGACACAATACCACTTGGCATTTTTTACCAGTTAGCCCAGGTGATGATGAAAAGTTATTGCTGAAATTATATTCCCAATCACTAATATATTTTTAGTATCGCATTTGAACACAAACCTGTAGTAAACAATCCCGGACCTGCAGTTTAGAACTGAATAAGCTTAGATTTACACAGAGCTTTAGCGTAGCAGCTGCAAATATGTGTTCGAGGCGCAGCGGAGCGGCGGCCGGTTCCATTTCGATCCATTTGCAGCTGTTTCAATCGTAGGAAATTTTATGGTTAAATTAGTGGAAAATGTTAGAATTTCATTTCAGTACGAGCATGAGAAATATGCGCAATATATTAGTGCGTATAGAAACAAATACACGCATATATAATCACAGATTTTTATGTGTATTTGAATTACTAATGTAACACCTAATATTACACTTTTCAATAAGTTTGTTCTTCCGTACTCAATTCCTCATTTATATTCACTTATTTATGAATATCAAGATACTTTTCATAATAGTAATAATTATCACAAGCTCGTTCTGTGACACACGTATTATTAAAAAGAATAGACATTTGCGGTCTACGGGGTAATTATGCAGAGGTAGCATGCAACTGCTGCTTCTGAAACATAAACAATTGAAGTATCCGATTGAGAGCCTGAAGAGTACTACTGTCTGTATTCAATGCTTATTGCTCCTAACGGTATGTGGTTACAGGGCAATCAATTGAATATATGTGGCTAATTCAGTACTCATTCCATAATAATACGAAAATGGAAAATGTAAATGTTATGAAATTGACATTAACGTAATTTTGGTATCTGGGTTTAAATGTCCATTATTTAGAAATGTACATATGTATGTACACTTACCAGCTATCTGGTCATTACACCACAGGTTATGAGATGTACTGCAATATAATATTATTAATTTAATTTTGAACATAAGCTTTGGAAATAATATGGAAGTGCGCATGAAGAAGACTGCTCATAGCTATTATGTATGTTATATGATCATTTGTACCTGTGATTCACAGTAAACTTTATCTCTCTATTACTTTAAACGAGCAATTCTTGTATATAAA
>DWFV01000688.1:0-13171 GCA_018246775.1 Parelbella machaon machaon
GTAACAATACGTAAGCATAAAAAATATGCTAGTAACAGTATATGACGCGGCTATAATCATACACGTCATACAGATGGAAATGAGTAATTGGAAAAAGCCGTAGTTCAGGCTAAATGTTTTGCAACCAAATAAAACAATATAGGGGATAGAGTGAATGTGCGTTTATGCCCATTTAACTAAAAAAGCTTCGTTTATTTACAGGGCATTGTCTCCGTGGAGCAGCGCGACGACGCGTTCACCAACCGGTCGGCGCACGGGTCGTGCGAGATTATCTGTCAGCAAATAATACTTGTAGCGTAGCTGCGCTAGAGACGACCACGCGCACCTCTATTTCGGGCACACAAAGGCAAAAAGCTGACCATCTATTTTAGGGCAAAATCTTGACATTACTTTTACATTTAGTCTAAAATATTTTTGAGTACCACCGCTAGCCTCGGATTATTCCCACAACTACAATAGGCCTGGGACAATCTTTGCTAAATAGCCCCAGTTCGAATTGTCAGAGAGCGTTGCTTTTCAACCTTATCCCCTATATGGTGGACTCTTTGGAGCAAGCCTTTTAAAGTACAAAAGCGGTCTTAAGAGGTATTCTACATTACGAAAAATCCAACAAATACAAATTTTCTTAAAACAATTAAGTCGAATTAAAAATGACACCAGCATTACAATCATGTCATTTAAACGATAGTTTTTTAACGACAAGATTTAATTATTTTATTATTTACTTTTCGTCAATAAATGCTTAATAAAATAGCGTGATTCTTTTTATTTCCGTGCTTCATCCATCGTAATCCGCAGTTGAACAGTTTATATGACACGATTACGTGTACCTACCCGTCGAACCGGTTTAATATCGGAATAACACTGCGACCTTGACAATCAATATATACGATGCATATTAAATGCGTACAGTCGGATGCATTTGTTTATTTACGACTTGACTTTGTCCTGTGTAAAGAACTGGTTGAATAATTGACTGAATGAGCGTAACAATCAAATTGTTTTTGAGTTATAAATTTATAGTTGTCGACGAGTTTTTTTCAGTATGTACCTACTACTAAACGTTACACGTTGGGTCCACATGTCGAAGAAAAAAACGAATTGAGACTAATTATAAACCGGTACCAATAAAAACGTAGAATTGAAGGCTATAAATTTTACAACAAATCACGTCTTTTTTTTAAATACGACCAATTTTTTCACCGAATAACGCCTACTACACAAAACATCCGCCATTACGTCACACATTTTTGTCTCTTTTTACTGACTTTGATTGTTTTTTACAGACGTATCACGATCTATGAAGGTTATAAGGTCCATTGCTTTTATTTATTTTTATATTAAGTAGAAAGTCTACATCAAGTTCACGTACCTTTCGGCAAGTGCGCGGTGGACAGCTCCCTATGTAGCCTCTGTTCGAGATCGTCGACGGCTGCGGCGGCGGCGGCGTCCAGCCGCTGCGGCGACAGCGACCCGGCGCCCGACGAGCCCGACGACCACTCGGGGCCCGCGTCCGCGTCTCCCGATCCCGCTGGCGAAGCCTCCGCGGACGCCGGAGCGCCCAAGTGACGCTTGCGATATTCCGTTATAGAGAGCTGTATGTCAGCAATAGAGTTATCTATTAATTGTGTGAAGTATTTCTATTTATTACGTACAGTTCATTCATGAATAAGTTTATTATCATGAAACTAACCGCAAGCTTATTTCCTATTTAAAATCGCCTTTTATGAGACTAAAGATCTTTACAAAGAAAGGCATCAGTTTATTTTTAACATTTACACAAAAGTGACACATACAGTTACTTACTTAGCTGAATGGATCTTTTTTCAACAGTTTACTCAAAGAAATACTTTTATTTAACTTAATTATTAAATACCCCGCATAATCTATAGACAGAGCTTTCTTATCTCTGAAAGTATGTACAACATAATGTATCTATTATAATGACTAGAATATCGACCTCAACATACATTTCGTGCGCGACTGCACGCGCGTGGGTAGATTTCTCGTGGGCGGTATAAAAATTAGGATATTACCACGCATTTCCTCCATGTACCAAACAACGCCACATTTTAATACTATAATAGTTGCCCGGCTATAATTAATTTTACAAAACATTTCAGTGTCCAACTGTCACAGTTCTATTCTAAATTCAAATGTGAATTGTACAAAATTATACACTGATTTATATAAGAAAAAATATAAAAATGTGTCCATTTGATCCCTAGCCAGAATAGAATGAAATCATTTATTTACATTAAGTCAAATCATAAATTCTATTTGATTTATATATTGGAATCGAATAAATTTATTGTAACGATGTTCTTACCGTGGGATGGATTTTCACAACTCTATATTTAATACGTATTATATACACTTTTATTTTTACACACGTAAGAACGTAACATCACGCATTTATGTCCCCGAAAGGCTAGGCAGCGGAGTGGAGTACATTCGCATGTTTCTCCAGTTACGTTTACATCCCACCAAACAATAGGGATTAAGGTTATTGCTATAGACCAGACACAAATCCAGACTCCGAGCTACTACTAGAGATTTCAAGTTAGAAAAAATCTTTCTTAACTGACCCCAGGTTCGAACCTAAGTCCCCTCGCTCAGCAATCGCGCTTGCAATCACTCGAATAACATGGTATTCATTACGAAATTATTGATCCTCACAGTTAAGAAGCGTCATTTCAAATTTTAATAGCATAATTATTAGGTTCTATCTCCATCAATTAACGGGCAAATTTGTATACAGAACACTTAAGACGAGTGGCGTAGCGCGCGTTTTCGTATCGGTGTCGATTAAAATGTATAACTGAAATGTCCATTTTTTTTAAATAAATTTGTATGTTAATTAATAGAGATGGATTTAAATTAACCATTTTTTGTACATAAATTAATAGAGAGGAAATTCAAATTGCATTTAAAATGGAAGTATATTTCGCGACGCTTCGCTTCTACTCTGAACTAGTGGGAATTGAGCATAAAGTAGGCCACATCAATTGGTACTCGGCCCTGAGGTATTTTTCTAATTCGTTTTACAAACTTTTACAATAATATATTCCTTTTTTCAAAAATGTATTTCTTTTAAGCAAATTGTTATTAACTTCTGCCATTCTTGTCAAGTTGCTAACTCGTGTCCATATAAAGCGCAGTGTAACACGCCAATGTAAAAGTTACAGCCTCATTCTGTTACCTTTGGCCTTTCGAATTAATAAACGCATTCTAATCCACCGCGTACACCCAGCGTGAGGTCATAGCACCAACATCACAACTGCGTTTTGTGCAAGTTACATTATATGGTAAATAATGTAATATGTATAATAATTTTACATGAAAGATTCTTCTTATGTTTTAACGCCATCTTTTCATATTCGTTTGGTATTTTTGGTAATACATTTTCAATTTTGTATCACAAATATTTTGGGATTCAAATATACAGTTGATTGCTGAATTTATCGTTCAGATATTAAACCATGCCAGGAATGGAACACGGCGTCCGGTTGACTACTCTCCGAGTTTGTAAAGCGACTAAAACCAATCAAGTAAATCGCCTCATGTCTGAAGTAATTTTGAAAGTAAACCGTGACTATTGTAAATATTATGTAAGAGCAAGATGATTTTGTAAAGACAATAACTGTGAACATCCTCCGTAGATATATAAACAAGTCATGTATAGGTTGGTTATGTACGGTACACGTCAGCCGAAGCGCCCTATCTTATCTATAACCTCGTTCCGTTGAATTTAGGCAAAAACAATTGCATCGTCAGTGTGTAAACGAATGTATGATAAAAAGACCATATTACGTTTTTAACAACAATCACATCGAATATCGAGCATTCACAAGCTATATTATCACGGTTTACAATTTTCTTTACATATTATATCAAACAGAATTTGCTATACATAAAGAGAAAAATATTCCAGTAACAAAGTATTACAGAAAACAATGTACAATGAAGCTGAGGTTTAATAAAGGTCACATTGCACTCACCTTCCTTCTGACAGGTTTGGGTTTTTCAGCGGGCGGAGGGTTGAGGCGGGGGTCGGCCGCGCGCGGACAGTACGATTTGCTCGGCTTCGGCGACTCCGAGGCTGGCGACGAGCTCGCCGTGCCCGAGCTCTTCAACACTCCCGATAGCAACACACTGTTATTAGAGTCCATATTATTCACACGTGTCAATATCTCTTGAACGCTTTTCAACTCATCCACTGGTTCCGTTTTGTCCTTGTCGAATAAACTATTGTCGAAACTTGTAGTCCTATCTATTGCACTCTTTATTATCGACATGTTCGGAATGTTCTCGTTGATCGGGCTATCCAGCTTGAAAGAGTTGGACATGTTGCTGAATATCCCGGAGAACAGCCCGGAAGAACTAAATCGGGTGGAGAATGGAAGTGTCGTGGTCGTTTCCAGAACAGTAGGTCGTTCCGCTTCCTTCTCTTCCAGTGGCTCCTTTTCCACATCGGACGCGGGTACACCCGACACACATATAACGGAGCTTGCGGGCTTCATCGGCCCTTCGGGCAAGGGTATCGTTTCAGGAGGCGGAACGGCTGGCATCGGAATTGGCTCTTGCGGCAAAGGTATAGTCTCTGTTGCCGGCAGCGGTATCGTTTCGACGGGCGGCAAAGGAATATTTTCTGGCGATACGAGAATTTTACCGTCTTCATGCCCCGAATGATTAGTGTCGTCGTGAACGTCACCGTTCATATCCGGGCCCTTGGCATTACTGCTAACATTTTCCGTTCGCAGTTGAATACTGATTCGGTCGTCCACCATACTCAGGTCAAAATTCAGATTAACCTTCTTCCGCTTTTCCTTGGGCAGCTTTTTATTTCGACTTTTCAAAATTAGAATATTTTCTGTGTGAAATGAATGTATCTTCTTTTGTATGTCGTCCATTTCGTCCCGTTGTGGCGACGAGTTGCCGCTCGTATCTGCTGATTGAGAACTGTTCACTTTATCATTGGGACTTTCGATACCTTTAACTTCGTTGCTGTTTTCATTCGTCTCTATTTTCGACTGAGTGATGACGGTCGTGTCTATTTCCATGGGAACAACTTTATTGTAGCCAATATCTTCAAGTTCTACATTGTTATTGTTTATTATTATATCTTCCGATTTAGGGAGATCTGGCGGCACTTCGTCTTCTGGGGTCGGCACGCCAATAATTCGCCTTATATGTTCAGTATCGTGCGGACCTTTTATATTGACGTTGAGGACGTCATTATCCATATGACATTGATCGTCTGATCCTTGCCCACTGTCCGATCGAGTCCGGTCCCTGCTATACATTTCCATTATGTTTCTTTTGTACTGTCGCGCAAGGGCTAATGAGTCTTCTTTGACTGGAGAGTCTTCTGAGGTTAAGATTGGCGACGTGTCTTCATGACACTGCAGGAGAAATCATTGTCAAATTCTATTGAATTGATAATTAAAAAATCATTCTTTACTTTACAAATTCTAAAAATGTATTAAAAGATTCTTACTTACCACCAAATTTACAGGTACAATAGTATTTGCCTCACATGACAAGGATTCTCTTGCTAAACGTCTTTTCTTCAATGGCGTTACCATTTCATTAGGCGGAGACTCTGAAACAAACACATCTATATCTATATTTAGCATTATCTGTAATACTGTAACATTAACGGTCTGCTTACATGCAAAACCATCAGTAAATTTACAATTGAATTTATTAAGATATTTCAAAACAAAAGTTTATACCTGATTTTGTATATAAGCAGATATGAGAATCTTGTGGGAACAAACCAGTGGATGGTGAATCACTTTCTTCACTAATCGCCTGTCTCAACCATCTTTTCTTAGCACTGTGTTGAGGCATCACTGGTGTTACCACTTCAGGTACTTCAATAGGGACTGTACTTCTTGTAATTCTTTTGGCTTTTTTGGGTGGCCTGTTTCTCTCTCGTCCCGGTGTTCGGGGAGGAGAGGTATGTAATTCGTCTTCATTATCCAAATCGTGGCCACTACTTAAATCTCCGATCATTGTAGACGCCACTCGAACTAAACTTTCTAATGAAGGGGCGGAAACTAAGGTCGGTCTATACGGAGAGTGGTACGGGGAAGGTGTACGCTCGGGCGAGCGTCCTACCCATTCAGTCGCCATTGTTTTTTTCGTCTTCGGGAGTTTGAAGGCAGATTCAACAGAACCTACCGCTGCCTCAACTAATAAACATGCTGAACTTAATCCAAGGTCCTGAGAACAAAAAACGAAACATTTCAATACAGAATATTTATTGAATGTCAGTAAAATGTACTAAATTTCAATTAATACGAACCTCAGTTAGAGTATCGTGTGTTCTTTCATTTCTTTCGGCTTCAACGTTCACTGAAGTTTCTTGTCTTGAGAGGGACATGCTAGGTGGAGACAACGGTGTAGCTTCGTCACCAGAGGTCACCATATCGCTATCAGCAGAATTAAGTCTACGGCGATTGGATTGTGAGGTTGTCCGAGCACGACCCTTTCGTCTGCAAATATAGTTAAATATTAGCATAAAACATACATACACACATATTAAAGTGATTTATATTACGATATATAGACCTTTTTCTCTTTTTCGTATGACAATTTATTTCATCTTCGTCTTCTTTATCATACGAGTTTGGATGTGGATCAGATTCTCTACGTTTTTGTCTTTCTTTTACCTCCATTTTACGCTGTTCAGCTTTCTCCATCCGTTCAAAAGCCTTCATAATAGCTTCCATCTTACGTTCTTCCCGAGTCTGAAAGAGATGAGTAAAATCATTTATCATGATAAATTTCTAGTTTTATTTTGTGTAAATTCATGAAATATCTTTTTTGACTTACCATTTTACGTTTTTCTTTATCTTTCATTTTATTTGTAAGTATCTTGTCTTGTGAATCATCAGTCTTATCATCCATTGAATCCTGATTAACACAAGTAGTCCTACTGGATCTGGAAGACCTGTCATGGCATGCGGATTTCGCAACAAATTCACGTGTCGCTGGTCGTTCATCTTCTACTTTTTCTATTTTTGATTCCTCTTCAAGCTTAATTTCATCGATTTTTTCCTGTTTTACTTCATCTGTCTCAACAATAGGTTGAACCACAAGTGCAGGGGGTACAACAGGTGCAGATATCAAAGATGCAGTTGGTATAACAAGTGCTGACTGTACAATTGGTTCAGGCTGCACAGGTATCTCTGTTGGCATAACTTCCAAAGGTTTTATTACTTTTACCTGCTGTATTGGTTCTACAAGTGTTACTGGCTGTATGGGTTGTACAGGTACAAGTTGCACTTGCACAACTTGCACTGGTTCAGGAAAAGGTAAAAACTCCTCTTTGATTTCAAACTCATCAAGTTTTGATTTTATAACTGGTACTTTTCTAACAGTTAGCTCTTCTTTCATTTCTTCGTTCTTAAAATTGCTAGCAGGCTCTGGTTTAGAAATAAGTGGACGTAATTCCTCTTCGTCAAATTCTTCAAGTTTAGGTTCTACTTTTATAAAATCAGGTTCATCTATATCTGGTTTCATTTCTTCTTTGGCCAATAAATCGATTTCTTGCATTTCAGGTTTATTATCTTCTAATGGCTCAGTCTTCATTGGCTCTTCAAAATTTGGAGGAAATACGTCTTTCAGTGGAGACATTGGTGGATATTCATGTTTGATTGGGGATTTCTTCTCCATTTTAATATTTGAGAAAGAAAACGGGATATCTTTAACAGGAGTTGAAATTAATGATGAAAGTGGTGGAGAAAGAGGTGATGAGGCACTTAAACATCTATTTCTACTTCTTTTCTCTCTTTGTGGAAATTCAATACTTTTTCGGGGCATAATAGTATTTAAGCCATTAACCTTACAATGTTTTGGATTTCCGCAAGCACAAGGTTGCTTGCTACCATTACTATCATGACCAACAGTAATTTCAGTGTCAGATTGAATAACACTGATAGTGACCAAATATACATGTAGAGCACCTTTGACAATGCAATGCTGTAATTCTGCATTAGGTTTACATGATCTTCTAACAAATCTTGCCTCATTACCATAGGTTCTTGTGTCAATACAAATTTGAGTATTATCCTTTGGTAATCTGTAGAAGAAAACAAAAGGACCAGGCTTTTGACTCCCTGCTCGTGCAGAATTTTGTACTTGTGGCCTATGTTGGGTAGATAACATATATTTACCTCGTAATTCAATAACTGGCATATTTTCCTTCAGATCCTTAGTAGCAATTAGAATCTTACCTCCAGCATGTGGTACAGTGGTACATAAATGTGCTGTAATAGCTGATGCCAAATTTGGTGTATTGCCCAGCTTACTACTATACTTCATTATCTTTGCTCTTAGTTCTGGACTGTAATGATTAGTCATAGCAAGCTCATATGAATCTTGCCAATGTGATTGGCTTGAGATATTTGTATTGTATTTAGTTCTGTTTAGTAACATTTCTTTCTTGCGCTTAACTCTTTTCTCAGACAGTTTTCTTTTAGTTCCCTTTCTTATCACTTCAGGCTTTTTAGGCTTTTTGGGAACTCGTTTTGGTGGTACAGGTAAAGTAGGCTGTGGTGGCAATGTTGGAACATTTGAATTGTATGTTGTTACACAAGATCCACTGGTATTTGTATAAGTAGTAACTGTAAGTAAGCGCTTCCTTCTTTGCCCACCTGGAACTGGTCCACACTCAGATGAATCAGAATCAGATGCACCCAGAGCGCTTAACTCTTCTCTTTTCCTTAACTGTATGGCACGTGCATGTCGACGATCTATTTGCCGTGGCTGACATAACTCGCACATGTATGCATCTGGTATATTCTGTCTGTCAATCCCCATGCAATCTACATGTTGCCATTCGCCACAACGATCACAACAAATCATATAACCATCATCATGTGTGAATTCACAAATACACCTAGTCTTGCCTTCTTCTTCTCCTTCTGGAGCAGTCTCAGTGTCACTACCGCCTCTGGGAGCATCATTACGCCTATCCCCTTCCACTGACGATATAACAGATGTAGCATCATCATCTTGGGCAGGTGGTGGCTGAGGTTTGTAAGTTAAAGTTGCCATTTGAATAGTACTAACAGGTATAGGTGTTCCAACCACGGTGGTTGGTACTGTTTGTGGTGCTTCACTTACAGCTGCAGTGGACATTATTACTGGAGATGTTCTTTTAACTGGACTTGGAGGAGTGTTGGTTACAGTAGGTGACACAACTACCGGAGCAGCTGTTGTGACTGGTGTTGATACTGTTGTAACAACAAGTTGCTTCTGCATTGGTAAGGCATATGTATGGTCCAACATAATAATTGCCAATGATTGAATAGAATAGCGGCGTATCTCCTCAGAAAGATTTGGCCTTTCTTCCATACCAACAATATCATCAGCAGTTAATAATGTTGATTTGTCCCCACTGTAAAAAAATTAACAGAAAATTTTGAATGTTCTTTACTTTACATACATAAAAATTATAAACAATCTTAATATTATACTTACAAAACAATCCTTTTCTGATTAACAGGTTTGACTTCTACTGGTTCTATTGTTTCCACTTTGGGTGGTGGAGAAAATTGATGAATTGTAGCTGGTCCAGTTTGCAGCAATATTTTAGGTTGAGCTAATGATTGCAGAATTTGTGCTGTAAGTTGCTGATTAGCAGAAACTTGTGAAATTGTAGAGAGCTGATTATCAGCAGATCCATATGTTTGAACATATCTAAGATTTGGTGTTGATCCTGACTGAACATAATGGGGACCTTTAGGCAAACTTGTACTTATGGGACATGTAGATAACAGTACAGGACCACAAGGTGAATGAAGAAGTAACCGATCACATTTTGCCATTTTTTGTAATGGCATTGTTTGTTGGCTTTTATTTGAAGTTGGGCTACCAACTTTCTGTATAATTTTTGATGTATTTGTGTCCACATCATAATTTGTTTGTTGATTCTTGTACGTAACACTAGTAACAGGCCACTGCTTCGATTCCAGTTTATGAGCAGAGCCTGTTTGCTGTATAATCTTAATTGCTCGTGATTGATTTTTCTGTGTGGATGTTTGTGAATTCTTAGAACCCTTAAAAGTGTTAAGAGATTTTCGACCTGAATGTACAGACAGCTTGTTTGGTCCAGAGACAACACGAGATAATATATGGCATTGTGTATTGCCAGTAGGCGAAGCCACCATAGCATTCAAATTAGCACCATTATTTACTTTGTTTGATGACTTATTCAAATTTGTGCTCTTAAATGTATGACTATAAGATACATTCTTTATAGGGCTATTGTTTATAACTGTAGGAGACAGAGAAGTACATCCAATCAATGATTGATTCTTCTGAGACTTTGTACACAATACAGAATTGTTCATGTGTTTTTGTGAAACAACATTAGCACTAAGCTTGTACACATGATTTGGAGCAGCATACATAGGTGCTGTTATTTCCTTACCCTGAGTTATATACTGTTGAGAGTAGTTAGTATTTTTTGGTAACGATATGTTGCTTAAAATCTGAACTTTAGAAGTTTTAGGTCTACTAATATAACTCGTTTCTGTAATAATATTTGTTCTTCTTCCAGCTTGACTTGTATCATTAACATAACTCTCACTTGTGATTATTATCTGTGAGACACTTGGCGGTCTGTCTTCTTCATGTTTTGGATCAGCACTGGTTGCAAGTATTGTTGTTGGGAGCCACAAGGTTTGGTTTCCAACTTCTTGAGCAACATTTTGTATTGCTGTAATATTTCCTACAGCTGCATCTACATTAATTGTGAAATTTTGTGGGAGTTTAGTGACATTCTGGACAATAGCTGAGTTTAACGGAGCCTGGATTAGAGTAGCAGCATTCTCTACATAGTTATCACCAGAATGATCAGTTTCCTGAATAATTGGGTATGCTAAACGACCCACACTTTCTATAGTTGTGTCCTCTATACGAACAATTCTGGACAAGGAATCTACAGACATCTCTGCTTCACACCTCTTCTCACTAATGTGATACTCTACTTCTTTATCTACTTTATGAACAGATTGAATAATGCTTTCAGGATTAGTGGAATCGGGTTCAGGGTCCCCTCGAGTAGGAGAAACAGGAACAGCCCGTAATACAGGGGTTCTCACACTAGGTAATTCCATACTATTTGCTAATTCACGGTCCAACAGGCATTCATATACTTTCTCACTGGAGGTGGCCGGCCCGTAATCCTATAACAAGTAATATAAATACATTACACACAGAACTACAAGATCATAATGCTTTATATCTAAAGATAATAGAGTGAATGACTTAAAACATTTAGCTTATTTCAATATTGAATACAATATGAGGCTTTCGCATATGTTATTGTATAGATAACATATATACATATTGCAATTTCACATATATACAACACTTCATTCATCAAATGGACATATCATACAATCACCACAATATAGTACATTTTAAAATTTCACATAATACAAATATATACAATTGAACAAGAAACCTGCCACTCATGCTACATTAGCAAGTTATTAAATAAAATCATTCCACAATATTACAATATATGAGAGGTTCAATAAATACAACATTGTTACTGAAAGTTTTATTTTGGAGACACTATTATTAGTCAATAAACTGATTTACTTCTAACCCTTAACTGTGATATTCAGTGACACAACAATGTTATAGCTATAAAGAAGATGTGATATGGCAAAGAATGGGTTAATGACAAATGTGATTTTGCAATAAGAATTGATATTTTTTTATGATAATACATATCCGCCTAGGTGATCTACGATGGTATTTGGCGTAAGCAAACCAATTTTGAACGTGAAAACTGCGGTAAGTACGCTCTTAATGGATGACACAAGGCCACAGATAGGTTATAATGTAAGAAAATTTGCTACTTTGATAAATGTATCGTACTCACTTGCTGGGCCACAGGTTCATACTCTGAAGTAGTTGACATTCTGGGAATATCATCTTGGGTCAAACCCGAGACGAGGGGGGTCGGAGCGCACCCTGGCCTCCCGAGTTTATTTCATGTGACTGCAATCGAAAATCGACTTTTTATCCATCCGTCTTCATGATTCTCATGGGCCGCGATCATATCAGCGTTACAAAAATATTTTTAGTCCACAAAATACTATATGACAGTCGGGGTCATTGTTCCAGAAATCTAATCGAAAGTCACATTATTTCGCTTCCTACGGGAAAATATAAGGGATATCATCAAGATAAATCAACACTAACGATTGGAAATAGTAAAAGATCGCTATGTACGCGGCTAGGTTAAAATCCACTGCCGCCATTATTGTAGCACGAAAACTGAAATGTCTCTAAACATCAAAAAAGTAAACACTAACCTAGAACTGATATTAACATATAGTTTTACGACTATATTACAGAAAATTTGCTAAACGACGTAATAAAATACTATAGCCAATTTCGCTTAGTAACAAAGAAGTATAAGTACATAGGAAAATGAGGTTTGTGTATTTATAAAAGTTCAATATCATAATAATAACAGAAGTAACCAATGTTTCATGAATTAGTTTAGGTAATGAGAATAAAAACACTGCATAATTTAAGAAAATGACAACATCACAATAGTTACACTACGAAATCCAGATGTAAACACTTTTACAGAAATTACTAAAGGAATACAGTACTAACCTTTGTGAAAACAAATTAATAACACTTACAAAGTAGCGAAACAATTTCCATCAAATAATTTCATAGCACAAATGAAATAGGCCTCAAAGTCCGAAACTACGATCAAAACATTCACAAGAGTCGAAGATGGCGGCCATTGCATTTTCTTGATACAAAACAACGGGGGGTTTCACGAAACATGTCCGAGTACCTAGTACATCCGGTCAATGATAATATTCTTAATTATAAGTAAAAGTTTAAAACATTATATATAATTTTGTCATAACCACAAAATAGTTTCTTATTTATTTTTTCTTACCAAAAATTATATTTCGTGGTTATTGCAAACTCAAGTAAATAAAAATTAAAAGTTGTGTTATCAAATCCGTCTATGGTTCCATGTTCAACTTTTTTTACGTAGTGATCATAGGCAATTTGCTACTCATTTTTAATATTGCTTTTGCCTTTTATAAATACGTTCAAGATAATTTATTAAGTAACCTTATATCATTATACCTAGATTTTAATCATAATG
>DWFV01000689.1:0-13170 GCA_018246775.1 Parelbella machaon machaon
ACCCGACCCGGGATTTGAACCCAGGACCTCCCGATCGGCAGTCGCGCTTGCAACCGCTCGACCAACGAGGCAGTCAACTATGGCAGGCAACTATTTTTTTAACAAGATTTGAATTTAGATTTCTCTTTTATTAATATATAAGCTTACATTGAAATGAAAATGTAATTGTAATGTAATTGGACTTAGTTACATTACAATTACTTAATTTTAATATTTGAAAATACTATAATAAAAAGTTTTCTTTAATATTAATGGTTTAATTTATGCCCCAGTATGAATAGGCCTTTACTTTGCATTTGCACTGATGAGTCACTATTTTCTTAACGCGAATAGACTATAATCTTGAATATTTGACCGCTTATGATCAATTTTTATAATTACTTCCTTCTTATCACATATTTGTAAGTATCTACATTGGTGTAATACTGGTTATTTTTCTAGTTAGATTTCAGTTGATATCATTGTCTAGTCTTCAGACACTACAGTACCTATTCTAAGAGTGGAATATGAATCAATTACAACTTACCTTGTAATTTGTGTAATGTATATAACATTAGTGTCATACTTATTTCTTAAAACGTATGGTTTTAGTGGCATAAACAATGTTCCTGTTACTGAAAAAGAATTTATGATTCAGTTGGCAATACTGAATCAAAAGCTAAATTTTGTTAAAGAACAGGATTTTAAAGAAACGAAAGCTTGCCATGATGTCAAAGATGTATTGGAAAGGTTAAAAATAAAGGCAATATCTAAAATAAGAACATATATCTTGGAGCAAATATACAAATTTCGCAAACCAATGGCCAATTATCAGATACCACAGAATGCCATGCTAAAGTATAAGTTTTTCTTTGAATTTGTCCTGGCCAATGAGAGGAATGTCTCTCAAGAAATCTGCAATGAATATATTGATACCCTCAGTAAAGTTTATTATTCTTACTTTAAATCTTATGCCTCAAGATTAGACAAGTTAAGGTATGAAGAAGTCCCAACTAAAGATGATCTTATGGGGATCGAGGATGGTTCAAAAGGAGGGTTCTTTCAAAAGACAAATTTAAAAAATAAAAGCACAATATTTACTATTGGGAACAGAGGAGACGTTCTGGCTCAGCAATTGGAAGCACCAATTATAGTACCTCATGTACAACAGAAAATTAAGGTACCCAAATTACTAGACACATTTCATCCATGACAGATATCAAAATTAATTTGTTTCAGTAGTGAGGCTACATATATACGCAAAATGTTTGAAGATCTTTGAGTGTGGCACCAACCACAATACAGAGATTATGAGTGCATCATTTTTTTATAGAAATGTTTGTGTTATTAAAATAATAAAATGTAACCACCATTTTTTTTTCAGTATCCATATGAAGCACTATTCAGGAGTCTTCAATATGCCTTGGTGGACAACAGTTGCAAAGAATATTTATTTACGACAGAGTTCTTTCATGTCAAAGCTGGACATGCCCAGGAATTGTTTAACAGGATACTTGGGAAAACATTATCATTACTTGTGGTTAGAAAATATATTTATAATATTATCTACTAATTTCAATTCAAAATAATAAAATATAAAAATATTTCTGTTCACATAAAAATGTTGAGGGCTATGTCTTGGAATGTTATGATTGTCTAGCTTTGTTTTTATGTATTCAGCTAATTAACAGATACAGGTGGATGTGTCATAAAAGAGCTGTTGCAGCTTTGGACAGGTATGTATTGTATACAGAACCTTTGTTCCTTTTAGATTTCTTTGTCTTAATCAATCACTCTTGTCAGAGTAGTTGTGGTCTGATGAATACATTGGCTGCTTAACTGCACCATCATTTACTCAGTTGTTTCTCTTAATTTTCATGTAACGAGAATTTCGAATTTCATTTGATGATTTTTGTGAATAAAACCAAATATATTGAGAATAATTGCTAATTTCATTATTAGTAAATAAATTTGAAACCAGTTCAAAAATGTTGAAGATGCCATATATCAACTATTTTTACTGAAAATAGGCAGAAAATAAGATTGAAATAGACTGATAATGAACCCTGTTTAGTTTTTTGTATTATTACTAAATATATTTTTATTTCCAGCTATTGGGATTCACTTCTAAGTGCATTGTGGCCTCGTTTGGAATATGTGTTGAAGTTAAATATTCAAAGTGTAAGGGAATGTGATCCAGCAAAACTTTCTAATAAAGAATTAGGACCTCACTATGTATGTTGTAAAAGTTTTTTTAATATAAAGTTATGAAACATTACATTACTGTTACATAATTTTGGAACTTGCAGATAACTCGACGCTATGCGGAATTTTCGGCCGCTATTCTTAGTTTAAGCGAACAATTCCCATCTGAAGAACTCAGCAACTTACTCTTAATCTTACAAGATGAGGTACATTGCTTTTTGTTAAAAATGGCAGCGGAATTCCCACAAAGAATACAGCAACTGATATTCTTAATTAACAATTATGATATGGTTCTGAACATACTCATGGAAAGGACTAGAGATAACACTAAGGAAGCTGAGAGTTTTCGTGAACAACTGCATGCACGAAGCTCGGAATATGTGGAAGAAATACTAAGTCCGCATTTTGGAGGGCTGATGCAATTTGTAAAGGAAGGCGAACAGTTGGTAGAGAGTGATAGGAAGAGTGATCTAGTCAATTTAGAAAAGAAATCTCTGACATTGGTAGCGTCCTTCACAGCTAGTTGGAAACAAAGCCTAGAAGAAATACACAGGGAAGTCCTTGTGTCTTTCCCAAATCTCGTTACAGGATCTGGCTTATTACAAATGGCACTAACCAACTTCGTACAATATTATCACAAGTTTGTTAAATTATTGACCCCAAATGCTCGGACACAACTTGTCAATATACATGTTATAATGGTGGAAATAAAAAAATATAAAACAAATTATTAATTTTATATTGCTAACCAATATTTATACAGTTTTATTTATTGTCAAATAAAAATATGTAATTAAAAATATTCTGTTTTCTTTACAAATTACAAATGTAATACTAAAATGCAATATGTAAGACTTTTTTCACATAGAGCAAAATACTCATTTAGTTTACATATAAGTAACTAACCTCATACTTATATTCCAAAAATTTTTGACAATGTGTAAAGTTAATCTACAACACTTATCATTAACCATTGAAATTTCAAAGCTATCCAAATGTATCTTTGGTTTAGCACAGTACACCAGTTACTGAGAAAGAAATTTTCATGGTAAATATTATAAATTCGACACTAACTCTTATAGTTAAACAGTCATATTGTTAAGACAATTTTGATAACTTTAAATATATAGACAAACTGTAATGAAGCTCTCTAACAAAAAAATTCAATAATAGAAGAAAATTTGTTTTAAGGATGAATAAATTTAAGTTCAACTTTTACTACAGAAATTAGTGCCCGTCTGAAGGTTCGGTTTCGGTTTCGGCTGAAAAACCTGTTTCGGTCGGACACTAACAGAAATACATTCATTGTGTATTTTTTTGTAAGATAAGTCACACAAACTAATGTTATAGACAGGAATATATAAAATATAATTTTATTAAAAAGCTAATTATAAGCTATTAGAAACCTTCACTTCATCGATTACATTTCAATATTGAGTAAAATACATGTCACAGCTTATAATTATTAGAAAATATAGTCTTTACATACAATATGTTGAAAGCTTTTTTAAAATTTTATGTAAAATTATTGGTTCAAAGCTGTGTGAAGTATTAAATTAAATAAATGCTACTATTTTTTTATAAATGTGTATTTCTCTTTATCACTGCCACTGCCACTCTTTATCACACCAATAAGAGGGTAATTTCATTTGCCATAAAATTAAAACACCACACAATGAAATATGGCAACATATATCTACAATATTCACATATATTTATCTAATGTTACCAATGTATTAATAAACATGCCTCAGAAATTATTTTTAAATTAAATGAAACTGCTTTAGTGTTTAGTTTTTTATTTGCATCATAATCTGCAAAATTAACTACTTTAAAATAAAATCAAATCAGCTGTTAATATGTTACTGGGTAGTTTTATATATACATGTACATACAAATATATCCCTAATGACTAGAAATTATTTAATTTTTAGTTATAGTATGGTTTTTAGTTATAGCAATTTAAAGCGATTTAAATCAGAACTGATGAACACTGAGAGTGTGGGAGCCCCATCCTCACACATGTTAAAAGTCCTTTAAAATCATCACTTACACTAAATAGAGTTTATAATACACACTCATCACAGTATCACTGGAAATTACCTTAAATTCTAACTGAAGTTTATTTTTTATAACTTATATTCACTTCAATCTGATTATTTATCACTAACTGTACTAAACTGTTCCATACACAGGTTAATTATCAAAAATCAAGTTAATAAGCTGTAGGGCAGAAGCTACAACATTTCAGTTTTTTGAAGCACTTATGGCTTCTCAGGTTATATCAAGTGCACTCAGTAGATTTTCTAGTAACTAGTTTCTTCCACGCCGCCAGTGGTTTATCCATAACATAATCATTCAATATCTCTTCAAATTCCTGTGAGATCCTCTCAGGATTCCACTCGAGCAATGCTTGCACTACTGTCTCTTGATTATGTTTACTCATAAATATCAAACTTGAGTAAATGGCTTCTTGCATATCATGCGAAGCTGAAATTAAATAAATCAGTATATTATTCTCATGTTCAAATAAAGAATAACACATGTGGCAATCAAATCACTCAACAATTATTAGATAAAAAAACTTTCTCATTTGAATACAGAGAAATCAGTAAAATGTTCGATTCTAAATATAAATATGTAACTTTACAGTATTATTATACAATTACTGACTAAACATTTGCCATCTTCTCACAATGAGTATATCTCACACGTGTCGCACAAGCAGTGTCACTTGCAACTATAAGTTGCCATATCCCTAAAGATGCTTTGCTTTGGGTGAATCATATATTTATAGAGGTGTATACCATTCATTGCATAAGAAAACACAGAACATTACAAAATAACTTCAAAATACCTAGTACATAATATCATAACATAAACAATTCTCTAGCTCTTGAGAGATACCTAAAATATAGGTTTTTGGATTACCCACTAGAAGTTAAATGAAAATAAAACTTACGATTCTGCTTCAACATCTGCAGCAACTGATTTATAATAATTTCACATAGAGCTTTCTTGTCTGCAGGGAACGGTTTGAGCAGGGGCCCCAACATTAGCACACAAAATTGTTTAACTTCATCTGGCACATCTCTTTTCTCTATAATTGGCAGCAACATATTCTGTATTATATTTGCTTGACACCACTTTGCGCCGTGACGCTTGCAAAGTATAATCAAAGCCAATCGTAACATTTTCTTATCATTACGAGAACCTGTAAATATTATTATTATCAACATAATATATTGGTTTTATTTCAAGTTAAGATTGAAACAAACAAGTAGGAGTGACAAAAAATATGTTGCCATATATGGACATCAGTTAATAAACTAAAGGGTAATTGTATTATTAATTAATTATATTATTGTTTACTATCAGTAATAAATTATTTGCTGCAATTATGATACCATCAAAAATCTTAGTGCAAATACTATACAATAGTATCAGTGGAACTAATTGTAGTGAGTGTACTATTCAAGGTCCATTAATGACATAATGCTATTCCTGAAGTCTAAGATATCTCTATATGATTGTCTCTAGTGTTGAACCACTCAAATCCCTCACTGTGATTGAGGAATTTGATTGGTACACAAATTGTACTTAAAACAAATAACTTTATACGTACCTCCTAAATTCATTAATGCTTTTCTAAACATGTCTAATATTATAGTCTCATTCCATTCTGTGAATCGGTATGAGTATTTTCTGTACAAAATAGTTCTAATATCTTGGGCTCTATTAAATTTATCTTGGCACTTGTAGAAATGTAACAGATACACCAAACATGTGACAAGGGATGTTTTTGCTGAAAAATAAATAAGGTTTATTAAAATTGAACTTTTTATATAGTATTACACAATTGTATTATAGATAATTACCCATATGTTCTTTTGCGCCGGGCAGTACTCCTGGGCATACATCCAAACATTGTCTGATGAGCGGAACAGCTTTAAATTGAAGACAATACATTGCATCTAGCATGAAGCATCTCAACCGGCTCTTATCTCTGAAGTATCTACACATAACTGCATAAAAATGTGACATGCTTTCCAATACATCGAAGTGAGGTGTACGATTCAATTGAAACAGAGCATGTTCAATATTACTCCAAACTTGTTGTATGAAACTCCCTGTCGGTATCCGTTTATTCAGCTGTTCAATAACATAAAGCAATATCACTTCTGCCTTTGTCATTGGCGGAGCTGGAGTATTGGTAACTTTACTGAACAATTCAAATTTTCTTGTTGGGTCTTTCAAATATTGCATTAGACTTGACAATAAGTGCTTCGTCTTAAAGTTTTGTAAAGCAAATACAAGTTCATTCATTTTAGTTTTTTGCGCATCTTTTGGTGTTGTGATTATATTTGTGATACCACTTTCAATTGCCTCACATATTGAGTTAGTTATTGTTTCTGAAAATGTACATATATTTTATGTAGATTAATTTTCTAATTTCATAAAGGTTCATAATTCTGTCATAGAGCTGGCATAATACTAATCAAATTTTAATTTCTCAGTTTATTGGAAAACGAATAATGGACACCTAAAGAAATTGTTAATTGCAGATCTATTTCTAAATTGATGTTAACAAATAAAAGTGGATTACAATTATTTTATGTGACTATGTACATTTAATACAACTAATTCAAAAGCAAAGATTTTACGAAAATAACTTTATCTGAAAGAGACTTGTCTTTAGATATGGAGACTGAACTTCGTAATATAGAATGAAGACCCCAAGTTGTAATAAAAGACTCAATTCATAGAGTATATATTCACCCCTTAAGAATCAATTCAGGAACTGTCCATATGACACCAGCATGGTGACTGTTATGACTAATGGGCTGAGAAATATTTATTTATTCTTTTTTCAAATAGTTTTGCTCATTTTAATTTCATAAGACATTACATACCTGGTACTTTTTTAGCCACATATTTAACTGAGATGACACCATATCTGTCTAATGCAGCACATAATATATTTTCCTTAAAATGTGGGTTACCGTTTGAACATATATTTTGGTCATTATCACTCACATTAGTTTGAGTTGTATACAAATCCAAATCATTATAATCAATTACATTATTTTTAACTGAAACTACATCTCTTTTTGATGGAGAATTTTCCACTGTTGAATTTTTAACATTCATATTACATGCTATTTTTCTTGGCTCAGATTCTACTGGTTTAGTATGTTGATGTACAGTTGTATTGTCTTTGCCATCCTTTGTTGTAGATTCATTTTCAACGTTCTTTAAATTAATATTTGGTTGTTGTGTATTTTCCTTCATCAAATTACTATTTGGCTGTTCTGGAGTTTCATGAGAAAATTTAACTTCATGTTCATTCTGACGTAATAATAAGCTCTTATTTAGTTCTACATGTGGTTCACTTACATGTTTGAGTTTAACATTATGCTTATCCTTCACAAATACGGGATTGTTATTTACTGATTGTGTCTGTTGTATTCTCACTCTTTTTGTATCTATTTCAATATAAACAGTCTGCTCATGATTTATGAATTCTGTTGCAGGCTTCTTTTGCAAGACCTCCAAATTATTGTTCTTTCCCACATTAACTTGACCTACAAAGTCACTGTTTTGATCACTTTGCATTGAATCCACAGGGTTTTTCACATTATGTTCCAGGTGATGTTCATCGCTTTTTACATTTGCTGCTAAGGTATCAGATTTTACAGGTAATATACAGTATTCAGTTTCATCTAGTTTAGGTCTCTTTATGCCTGTCATTCTTCTATCACAACTATGATCCGATTTTACTAATTCAACATCATTTTTCTGGCCTTTTGCTATATTGGGATTCTGCTCAGTTTGCGAAGTTGTACTATTTTCATTTTCTCTTATAGTTAAAATATTTCTGTTTGCGTGTTTTTCTGATACACTGGTTTTAGTGTTTACATCTTTAAATATACTTTCAGCACCATTATCACTTTCATTTGCAGGTAAATTAATTTTATCTGTAGCATTAAAAACATTTGAACTGCGTAGTACTCGTTTACCTGGCGACTTTTCCATTTCATCAGCAGAACGCTTGCGGCCTTTACAATTCACATATTTTTCTAAGTCTCTACAATTTTCCAGTAACACAACCGGATTTACAAGGATCTCTGTTTGGTTGTCGCCGTTCTTGCTTAAATTTCTTGTACGACTTCTTGTAGAAACTATTTTATTTTCCAAAGAAACACTAGTAGACGAGGATTCAATGTCATTTGTACAATTTTCCAATTTTACACATTCAGACACCTTACTAGATATTGATTCATGTTTCATCGTTTCTTGCAAAGCTTTTTTCGATTTTAATTCCGTCATAACCTTTACAGCATTTTCGTAAGCAATTTTGTGTTTTAATGATGGCGAGGTGTCTTTTGTTATAATTTTTTGACCTAATACGGAACGTATAGCAGTGGGAAGAATTATTTGTTTTATTTTACAGGTTGGTATCAATTTATTTCTAAACTTCTCGAGTTTAGACATTTTTTTCAATTTTGCAACAATAGTTATGTTATTTGCTTTAGTCTCATTTGTATTGGTCATTGCAATGTGATCTTGGTCTGTAGTTCTGATTTCACGATAATTCATATGAGGAATATCAATTGTATCATTGACGTCATTCAATACATTATCACTAGCTTGTTGTTCATTCAAGTAACTATCTTCCTCATTAGTTCTTACTAAATTAGTCTGTGGGTCTACATAATCTTTATTGTTATTTGGTTCATTTGTGAACACTTCAGTATTAACATGGTTTATTGTTTTTGTTATACTCAATACATCTTTTATTGGTGTTTCTATTTTACTTAAATCTTTAGTTATACCTTTATTTTCACCATTAAACGAATGAGAAATTGTCTCACCTGTGTTAGATACTTTTTCCACTACTCGACTAATTCCATTAGGTTTATGGGAATTTTTATTACCTATTACGTCTCCATGTTCTTGTCTATTATCATGCCCAATAATATTTCGTATTGCAGTTACATCTTCTTTAACATCGTTATATTGAGTCCTAATATCACCTACTTGGCCTTCCAAAGAATTAAATTTAGTAATTAAATCACTTAATGTTCCGTGAATATTAGACAAAGCGTGGCTGATGTCTTTTGCAGGATCAGGATCCCGTATTTTGTGAGGAGATTTTGGTATCGGTGATATTAAATCGTGATGTAAGCTCATGACATTTAAAATATTTTGAATCTCGTCATCATTCATACCTACATAGCTTAGACTATTACTGTTATGACTTTCTAAACATACTTTCTCTTGTGTACTTGACTGTTGCAAATTATGTTCTGTTAGTTTTCTTTCCTCTTTCAACTTTTGCTTTAATTTATTTTCATCAATATTTGGCTTTTTTGGTGATTCTCTATTTTTCTCCTTAGTATTTTTACTTTCAGAATAATGGATGGGACTTGTTCCTCTGTCAAATGTATGTAGTATTTTGGGTAATACAAAGTCTGTATTTGTACAGGCATTAACAACTCTCTTTTTTTCTACTACTTCTGTACATGTGGATTTATCACAAACCCTTTTTGATGAAAATTCAATAGCTGGGCTAGTACAAGCATCAATTAACAATGACTTTCTTGTACTTGTAGCTTTATTAACAAAAATACGACGATCAGGAACTGGGCTAGTACAAGCATCTACAAATTTACGACTTTCTTCTATGCACATAATTTCTTCAGAAACTGGTATTTGATCAATAATATAACTTTCATCATAATTGTGTTCATTGCTATCATATAAGTCTTCAAATAATGGAGATGGTAAGCCAAATGTACAGAGTTTCACTGTATTCAAGCCCCGTGATTTTGATTTAGGGCTTTCAAAAGGACAATCAACATCAAATTGTTCATTTAGATCTTTACAGGTTTTTTTATTACGAGTTTTACCAATATCTGGGCTATCCTGACATTTTCCATCTGAATTTTCTTGTGATGATCCAAACCCAGTGTCAACACCTCCATTGGTAGAATCTGAATCAATGTCAATGTTACTTGAATCCAAATTCGAAATTGAATCGGGAACTTTATGCAACTGAAAAATAAAGTTATAATATGACATAGATATTAATCACATAACGAAAAACCACATAATGAAAAGCTAAACTATTGTATATTATATTAGGGGTTTAAGTAAGTATGTTCTTAGAATGGCAATTTCATATTGATACCCTCAATACATTTAAGAAGATAAATGTGCTAGAATCAATCCAAATATCACACTTTATACCTTTATCTTGCTTTTCTTAGGTTTGCCATGTGATGGACCCTTATATGTGATAATTTCATCAGCACTTTCATCCGAGCTGTGTGTAGTAGCACCTTTGTGTTTTGCATATGCTTTTAATATTTTCATGTGTCGCTTACCCTTTTTTTCTGTAAAAAAAAAACAATTTTGAAAGCTATGTTTATTGATTTGTTTATCAAATCACAGACATATTTAATGAATTATAAAATACCCATTACTACTATTATCACCATGTTATATCTGTAATGTGGTAGGCAGAGAGCACCAAGTTTCAATTATATCTATACTTACAGGCCTGATATGCTTCATTTGCATTCATCACTCTATTTACACACAGGGGCATCTCTTTCATTTATATCCAAGATGCTAAGTAGTTTACAACTTCTGATAATATTGACAATAACAGTTCAACCAATGTTTTCCCATACTTACTTTTATCAAGTACAACATCTCTCAGGGCCAATATATCACTGAGCAAGGCATCTTTTTCTTTTTGTAGTGACTGCACTTTGCCATCATTACTTTTCTCTAATTTCTTTTCTATCGTTAAAGCCTCCTTTTTGGTCTCTAGTTCTTTTACAAGTGACTGAAATTTAAATAACTCTTTTTTTAATTGTATAAAGCTTTGTATTTCACATAAATTTAGATAAAAATGACACACTACACATTAATACAAATAAATCAAGAGCAATCATTGAAATATAGCTATTTTTCTTGCCTCACTATTTATTTCTTAAAAAAAATTCACTTTTCTAGATTATTTGTTGTTGTCTACTTCACTAACCCACTGTTGTAATACTGATTACACCAAGCATATGCTATCATGATATGGATGATATAAAAATTATTGATATTACATTCCTAGATGGGAGTGTACTACACTTCTCTGTCTACCCCTTCGAGGATTATAGGTGTGATTTTACATTTATTACATCAATGTGAATACAAAAATGTTTGAATAGCTTTACCTGCAATTGGTTTGTATAGGATATAAGTGCACTATAATTATTTTCAGCATCTGTCGCTCTTTTCTCATAATCCCTCTGATTTCCTATTAGTACTTTGTTTTCCTAAAATTAAAAAAATTGTGAATATGAATAAGCATGTGTATAGGTACAGTACAAACATGATATTCTGTGTTAATTGAAAAGTCAATCAGAAGTGAATTTACTGAATGGTGTCCACAAAGTTGCAAGTCAAGCTCAGGTAGGTATGTGACCTGGTTGCCCTCTAATTAAGTTGTCGGATGACCCAAGGAAGAAATGACAAAATGCATGATAAGATGAAATGGCCCCGATTAACAGAGGCCTATATTCAACACTAAAGCATTAAGTAGCATAATAAATTTAAAATCCCCTGTTTGATACTCTGATTGGTTACTAGTAGGTTTTTTGTAACTTAAAATTCTTGGTAGTGACTTGGAATCTGGATTTATGCCTGGTGCATGGCAAAAGGCTCACTCTTATTCCTTATTGTTATATACACGTAATTACATACAATGACATGTTTGACTAATTGGAGACTAACATGGGAGTGTACTACATTCCTCTACTTAACTCTTTGGGGATTATCGGTGTGTTACCTTTGCGGCATTAAAAGATAACAGTACTTACATTCTCCAGCTCAGTACATTTTTCCATTAGATTTTTGTAATTTATACATGACTGTTTAAGATCTTCTTTAGTAATAAAATGAGCTTTCACTGCTTGGTTATAATCTTCAGTTTTAGCTATATACTCTTGAATTACAAAACTGAAATAAAGAGAACAGAAGTGGAGTTATATTTATAGATCAATAAAAATATACATCCCTTAAAGAAACTTATACCTAAAGGTACAGTTGGTCAATCACCAATCATAAACTTAATAATAAAATTATTATTTAATCTCTGAGTTTTAAAAATATAAAAAAATAAGTGGACCAATTGTTAATTTTTCATATAGAAGAACTTCAGACATCTTTTTCACGGGTAGCCAAAAAATACCTAAAAATATTTTTTTTTTCTTTGATATGGGTGTAATTTTTATTTACTGGTGCAATGGTAAATTATACAATAACAAAAATGATATATGTTTAAAATTTTTACAATTCATTTATAATTCATTTAATACATTTTTAATTAATAGATATTTTATTACTAATTACTAAAATTTACAATATAATTTTAGAATCCTATGTTTTGAACATTTCTGTACATATTTCTTGTTTATGAATATATCATAGTTAAACCAACATGTTACTGAATAAAGTGTAATCAATATTAACAGTTGATAATTTTGATTTTCATCAATCAAAAACCCTTGAAAATTATATATCAACTCAATATTTCCGTCTGCACCCACTACAATATTACATAGATATTTTGTTATAACATACTCATGTTTATTTCACCCTACACCGCGAATATAAAACGAAACACAATACTCACTCAGTACTGATTATTTTCGATTTCAGGCAATGGGTAGTTCTACGTAATTTCTCGTAATTCGGTTCCTTGGGCTGAAATTGACATAAGAACATACATTAAAATAACGAATTTCGAATATTGAGAGGTATTGTTACAATTATCAATGCTCAATTTTTTGGCGGTATTTTGTCTTGTACTCTGTATGTATTATTGCGCACAATAGCGATCTTCTACTGCTTATATTTCTACACTTTAGCGCATCTTTATTGTAATTCTAATTAATAAAGCTTTTATGCATGCATTGAAAA
>DWFV01000690.1:0-13166 GCA_018246775.1 Parelbella machaon machaon
GGTTTGACGACATGTCGACGTTTTTATATTACTGAGATTGGCTATGAACATTTATACATACAATTCATCACGATAACCTGCAACAATAATGACTAGTTTTCAATGTTCATACACCCATATTCACAATATGGGTGTATGTATAGGTAGGTATTGGTATACACGTATGTTTTTGGGATGGCCCGACACCAGTCGGACCATCCCAAAAACATACGTGCGTTAAGCCTATGCGTATATAATCATTTCACAAACCCATTAATATCTGCTACAAACATCATTATAATCCATTATTTACAATGTATTATTGGAACTATGACGTCCGCTCGCTATCTCATCACACCGCCATTGTCTACCAAATTAAACACAATAATCATAACGGCATTGTCGCAATAATGTATTGTGTGACCACAGACCTGCTATTGATTAGAAATGGCCGATTGGAAGAACCGTTATTTCATTAAAATATTATTGTTTTCTATTCATAATACCTTCTTTTTTTTCAATAATATCGTCATATAGACTGCCTCACTGATCGAGTGGTTGTAAGCGCGACTGCTAAACGAGAGTTCCTGAGTTTGAACACCGGGTCGGGTAGGTACTATTGGATTTTAGTAATATAGAAGTTCTTTCCAGTTAAAATTACTTGTAGTGGCTAGGACTATGAATTCATGCCCGACTTATGGTCACCCCCTATTCCATGGTGAGACAGCGATCTTCGGCAACTGAGAGCGTAATAATAACAATATTTTGAGGCATCTCCACGCATATGCATTTAATCCTAAAGTAAACCTCAAGAGACTTCGTGTACTTCTAACGGCTAACTATACACACATATACCTATGCATATAATTATATCCTTTTTTTCACCCAGTCACAAACATTAACTCTGGATGGTAAGCGAACCTACCCCCTCCGCCCTAGCCGCAAATAGTTATCAGTATTAATGGTTGTACAGGGTACCTAATAAGTAGCAAAGCTGTACATACTACGACTGTATGTAGCTAATTACGCTACTTAACTCAGGGTGGTATCCCTCCGAACTATATCACAAGGTCCAGTATTCAGTAACGGACCGAAAGACAGTGCAAAATCTGCTCGCAGTAGGTAGGGAGAGCCGTTCGTACCGCTGCAGCTCAACTTGAACGAAAGCTTCTCCCACTCACACACTTCGCGGCTCCGCGTTGTTCATCGTGCAGTCGCTGGCTGGAGGCAGCTGAAATTAAAGTCCGCTTTTAATTTTGTACCATTAATTTTATTTAAAAGCAATCGTTTTTCACCTTTTTGTGATGGTCTACCTATCACTTGGTTAATGTTAACCCGATCATGTACCATCAGTATTGCAGTAATGTCAATTGTTATAGTTCTCTGTCAGTAAAACACAATTTATTCCGAAGCTAAATGATATTGCTATATGTGATATAGAAAGATATATTTGGCGGTTGGTGGTCTCTGACAACCTTGTTACCGGCCTAGCGTGATAATGCAATAAGAATAATTAAAAATGTATACAAACCAATTTAGGTGCTTCCGAGGATTATTGGTGGGTCTCCAAACTGGGTAAGGGAGCAGTGTTTTAAAGTATAGGATAGTTTGCGACTTATACCCAAAGGGGACAGGTGTAATGAACTAGCGGCCCATATAGCGGCGGTTCATATATAAATATAATTATCAGCCTTAAACGAAATATTGTCGGAAATTATTATAAATTATAATAATATGTCGCAGTGATGCCCATTTCAAACGCGCGACTGTCAATTGGACACAGTTTTGTTTGAAACAACTCCAAAATTATAAATAAGTCGAAGCTTGTTTGAGATTAAACAGCATTTTATCAACCGGAATAAATTAGCCGTGCTAAGGTATTTTAGTACTGCTGTTGTTGGCCGTGTTCAGTGAGAGAAGTGCGACTCCCGCTGTAGTGGACTAAAGCGTATTTTATCGCAATGTATTTAAGCTATTTCACAAGACACAGCTAATTTCTTATCAATTTTACCACGGACCTGTTAAAGTCACAGTGAGTAAATAAATATCTTTAGACATATCCATACACGCCCATCTGATCCCAGGCAAGGCGGAGCCAAGCCAATGGTCATCAGATTGCTGATAAATTATATATATACATGTACGCTTACATAGGTTTGTTTTTGTCCTCCAGAAACAAAACACATTCTTGTGCTCGCCACACAAATATTTATTCCGGATGGGAATCGAACCCAAACCCTAAGCTTGGCGGTTAAATCACTAACCACTGGAGCAACGGGCCAGCACAACTTAAAGCTGTCAAATGATATAATCTGTCCGCCATGTCTATCACAATCTGTTATGATGTAAACATATTGAGTGGCGTGGCGGGTAGCGAGGCGAGTGCTGGAGCCGATCGATGTAATTATGGCACTCACCACACTCCGCCAGCCACGGACATTGTCGCTTTATTTAATCGTATCATTACTTCAACAATCGGACTCGTATGCTATAGCCTCATTTACGTATAGACCAGTCCATATTCAGCGGTCGATGGTAACACTATAATTAGTGTAAAGCACCAATTTAAGGACCAAATACACCTTACCACCACTGAAAACTAAAACTTGGAAGCCTTCAATTCAACACCATTTTTCTCTGCTTTTAGAATTACATACAAATTTCCTTTGAATTCTATAGCGAGGGTCAGTTTCGCAAGGGTTTTCTACCACCATTAGTTTGTAAATACATTTTAATAGCGCATTGTTTATGTGATATATGTATTTGCGCGACATGTACCGGAGGTATTTGGCAACGTCGCCGGCCGCGCGCCCGTGTGTTTACACGGCGACATACTGGTCACACATTATCTACTCGTTTGATCTCGCACGCACTCTGCTCTAGTATGAGGGCCGCTTGCGTGGCATCGCTGCATTTCTACATTGCTACATTGCTGGTCGTGTTGTTTATTCGCTGTTGCAGTCCACTTTGAACTATCGTCGAAAAGAGAGATTTCTTTCACCTTCAAACTTAACTTGTGTTATGCATTTGGAATACTGAAAATAAAAATAGTCCTTATAGAGAGCTTAATTTTGCATGTTTTTAATATAATCTAATCAGCCTTTTTGTACAGCTGTTAGTGACCACAAGTCGCGGATTATGAGAACGATTCTTCTCAGGACAAATATTTGTGTGAATAATTTCTGTAATATCTAGTCTGCATTTAGAAATTTACGTAGTAGTTTTACATCAGCTGTCAGTCACTACACCACAGACTGCCTAGCCCGGCATCAGATAGCCGTGTGTAAGTTATACTAATATGTACTCAATTTATTTATATATTCATCTCTATACATATTCTTATGCTTATTAAACAAGTGTTTTTTGATACAATATTTTTGATACAACATTGTGTGTTGTCTAGAGTAAACGACATCACACAACCCCCGCCGCGTAATGTCAGTCATTGACATTCACAAATGAATGTCACTTATTGACATTCGAAAATTAAATGTTTAACTGACAATCGGAACCGGTACACTTGAAGTTAAAATATTATCTGTTGCGGCAGGTGGGTGCGTTCCGTTCTAAATTAATAATCAATAGTTATCTAAACCAAATATATTTTATAAAGTTTTAGTGTAATAAATATGTAACTGAAAAAAAATATATTAACAGATTTTCAAAAGTACATTAATTAAATTATTTAATTGTTATATATAATAAGACCAGAACATTCAAATATCCAATTCTGTATACGTTGGTTTACGAAAAGGAGTCAACTCACAAGCTGCCAGGTCAATCATTGTATTCAAGTTTCTGACACATAATTCCGCACTTGAATAGTAAAGACATACGCGTACTAAGTACATATATGTATAAGTGATCATAATTTTATGAGAAGAAAGTAATTAACGACAATGTAGATTTTTGACATTTGCAACACTGAACAAATACATATGTACGTCTTAGAGATTTTTTTTGGAAACTCTAAGGTGTACAGGGTTCCTCAGGATATTTTCCATTAACGTTATAGCAAGTACTATTTAATCTTAAAAGTGTTTTTATCTTGTAAGACATGCGCGCCATGGATTTGAACCCAGGGGCCCAAGAGCGAGACGTTGCATTCTAAGCCACAAAGCTGTAACTATACTATTACTTCTCAATAATATTTTGTTACACACTTAATATTGCTTAGGAGTTGAACTTTTAGTGTACATTAGTCTAAATGAATGCAGTTTTCTTTCGCACAGTTCAGAGTGAAACACAAGCTGTAGAGACTGGTGTAGCGGTGGAACCGACCCGGACGAATTCTATAAATGTAGAAAATTATCAAGAGAATAAAGCTATTATTATTATTAAGCTGAAGATCGAGCTCAGTGGCGTGCTATTGGAGAGGCCTATGTCCAGCAGTGGACAGGAGTAGGCTGATGATGATGAACGATGACACAATAATGTACCATCTAAACATCCATCCAATCCATCTGTACTTTCTGTTAGAGAACAGATCTAACTAAAATTGAACTCTGAAAGATCGAAACTCGAATTTAAGTAGTAAAAATGTGGAAGTGTACTACTCTCTACCTACCCCTTCAGGGTTTACAGGCCTGATGTTACGTTTTTTGTTACGTTTCGGAAAGATCAGCTCGACCGCCTGACATACTACAATTGAAATCGGAAACCTCTGCTCGCCCGCCTAGAAGAGGGGTCGTTGATTGCATTATTATTGTAATTATTAACGAGAAATAACTAAATAACACATCATTTATGTGACATATTACATGACTAATAAATCATAATAACAATATTGTAAATCACATAAGACATCATGATGCCGGTTGTAAAAGGTTAAACTATAGATACATTAACAATAAAAACATGATCTTATCTCTGAAGAGCGACTTATGACTAATGTGTAACTAATGTGTACTGCAAACGCGGGTAGTATGGAAAAGTACATTATATTCATCATTTAAATGATTCCAGTAACATGCCATACCCATAGGTAAGTGATCACTGATTAAGACGGAGCTGAGTTGTGAGTTCGATTCCCACCCGAAATCAACATTTGAGTGATGAGCACATGAGCATTTGTTTCATATTTGGGTGTTTTACACCCAAATATGAAACTATGAAAATTGGTGTGTTTGGAAAGACATGTGTAACTGACAAGCTGTCTGAATAACATAGCTCGTGCTCTGACTAATTTGTCCCACAATAATATCAGACACTAATATTACATATTTGAGAAGGGCAAAGGGCGAATGACGGCAAGCAATTGTAGCTCCCATCGCAATATAGCACGTTTCTACCTACAAAAGAAATACAGAAAACTAGCTAATACTGTTCCATAGTGGCGCCATAAATGTATATTGCATTATCACATGTATAATATCCAATACACGAAGCTACACCCATTCTTGTAAACAACTTTTATTATTCAAATATGTATTTACCGCGCAGCCGACCGCCATGTTTTATTGATCAGCGGAGTTCCTCGACCGATACCGACGTATGTCCGTAACGTGCTTGAAACGCGTGTCCGTACCTTCGTGACACTCCCACATTACGGTGGAAATCATCATGATCGGAGTGACTACACGTTATAGGCGCCGATTGTGCTCATTACCGCGCGGACGGTTTGAAACATCATTATAATGAGACACTTGATAAACATATGTATTTGTTTTCGCAAATCTTACATGTATTGAAGAACACAAATAAGCAACTTTAATCTATGATTAGAGAACGATAGAGTGCTAGAGAACTACTCCTATGGAAAAAGGCATAACAATATCACGTCGTCATATCAGCAGCTCATCAAATCGTCAGCGCCAAAGCTCGACCTATGAGTAGTGTACGTCTGCGCAGTGAACGATGGATAGATGAGTACATTACGAAGATAACCCCGAGCGCACGCTGACAACAAACGTACGGACAAATTCTTGGCAACCTAATCGGTTTTTCACTTTATTTTTCTATTTTTACTTCAACAGTAATTTCTTGCAGTTGACAGTTCGGAGCAAATTTCCTGATGTGACATTCCAAGCATATAACTTATTCTTAATAACCTAGTACACTATTCGTGTAATAATAATAAATCTTAGGAAAACTAAACAGAGCTTGTTATGTGGTAACAATAACATTAATATTCAAATACTTGCTTAAGTAATTTTACGTCCAGACAGAAAACGAAAATTTTACATAATAATAATAATGATCCTTAGTGGAAATCGAACCTATAACTGTCTATAAATATATGACAAAAATCTCGTCCTATATTTTCATGATAAATTCTATCACAGTTCTACAAGAATTTAGCTACATACTCGTATATGCATTACATCCCTTTTTATACCAATACAATCAAGATTGACCGCCTTTTTGGTTGAATGGTTGCAAGCACGACTGCTGATCAAGAGGTCTTGGATTCGACTCCGGTACTATTAGATTTTTCTACATTAGATTCTCTAGTAACAATTTCTAGTAGTGGCTTGGAGCGTGGATACATGCTTAGTATATAACAGTAGGCTCGCCATTCGTTCCACAGTGGGACGTAAACGTAACTGGTGCTACACTTCTTTGCTATCCCTTCGAGCGCTACCGTCGCGCTATTACGTTTACGAGGTATATTGTAACGTTATTTTTCAAGTCCCATCCACATCGCAAACAATGCGACTACTCGACAGAAGCCAGGGCGGATAACTAGCCGGACACAGCTATGCAATACGTGAACATACTTAGGTAAATGATCAATGTAGGCAGCGCGGGGAGACTGAAACGCAGACAGATTATTGCATTCACACAAGCGTTATTGAAGCAGCAATAATAATCGACCCATTTGTCATTCCACTGTTCGAATATGGGTCTCCTCTCATATTGAGAGGGTTAAGGCCGTAGTCTGTCACGCTGGCCAAGTGCGGCTTGGCAGAATTCGCACACCTTAGATTTTTTTTACAAATGCTATGGTTGATGCGTTAATGTAAACAAATGAGGCGCCCACCACTCATTTGCTATCTTACTTACTGAACTTTCTGTGCAAGAGTATTGGCGTAAAACTCAGGACATGCTTCGGTGGGTCGGATACGAACAAAGAAAAGATAGAAAGATAGGTAACTCCAGATACTAGTGCAAGTGGTTGTAAAAATGAGAAGGAGCGCGCTGTAATGGCTCGGACGTGTCGAAAAATGGAAGATGAAACAATGACAAAACAGATGTCGTATTGGAATGTGCAGATTTATGGCCTGAGTAATGACTGATGCGATTATATTTCTTTTTAAGTACATAAACTGAATAAATGGGGGATACAGCATCTTACAATATACATACATATTGATACGCCTATTTTCCATAAGGGTAGGCACAGATTAAGATTTTTTACCTGCTACCGTCTTAGCAGACTTCTTTCACCTCTTCTGCTATCATGAAAACCATCAAGAATAATTTCTCTTCGGGGGCTCATAGGGCTTTCTCATTTACTTTGAGGGAGGGAGGATCTCAGCAAATATCACGTAATTTTTTCTTACAACAAACAGTAAAATTGCAAGAAAATAATATTTAATTAATTAAAAGATTTACTAAAATATGACTAAATCAAACTAACCTAGACTCCCTGGACTGAATTAGAATGATTATTATTGTTATTGATCTTAGTAGTAGTAGCGATTTAAGTATTTTTTTTACTTACTCAGTAATCTTAAGTATTAGTCTTGATTAGTCTTAAGTAAAAATATCAAGCAAAATATTTTTTTCTTTTTAGAATAAATCTGATATTTTTACGTGATACATGCAATTTGGAAAATCTCAAGTGAGATTGGAGGATGGGGGAGAGGGGGGTTGAGGAATATCTCACGAAATCTCACCAGGGGAAGGGGGCTGTGAAAAAACTCTAAAATCACCTCACGTAATTAATGGACGCACCCGTAGGTCTTCGATTTAATTCAAGTCTTCTATACGCCTAGATTTGTATCTTTCGTTTCCACCATGTACAGTCAGCTAAATCTATTAAACAAATTATTTATTTAATTATTCTAATAAATCATACAACTTATACCCAGATGATTGCTAAATCATGAGCCTAATAAATTATGCAGCCCAGCAACCATATTGGAGAATCAAATTCCATTTTCAGCGCGGAATGGATCGTTAGCTATTTATCACCGGCAATGTACTCGTATAATCAGTTATAAAATAATATTTTTATATTTGATTATGATTCAGCAGAGACAATGGCCAAGCAGCTGGCCGGTGAATTTCAATATGGTACTACACGGAGACGCGGCGATGACGATACCCAGAGCCGTTTGGGAAGCTTTAGACAATACGAGCGACTTACGTGTTATGTTGGGCTAAAAAATTATTTTAGTCATTTAAATAGGCTGACAGAGTTACACACTTTAGAGAACATCGCACAGAATTCTGAGGCGTGCTGGTTTAATGTTTTTCTCACGATGTTTTTCTTCAACGCTACGGCAATTGATATTTATCCTTAATTATTTCTCTCTAATGAGGTGCGCTTAATAACTTGAACCCAAGACTACCGGAATGGAAGGCGAATTTTTAGCCACTAGGCCATGACTGATAGAATTTCATATAAATTATAAGCCTGCAGACGTAAAATAACTGTGAAGCTCAGCTGTGTCGATATCCGAGTGTCTTTAACAATAATTCCGCTTTCGCCCACTCGTTTCTATAGGCGCTACAAAAAACAGAGTGGATAAATCCGACTGACCGCCCGCATCAGGGATATGCCTTTAAAAGCACTATTTCCAACTCCATTATGTTTTGCTCACTTTTGTTTTATGGTAAAGCGTACATGATAATGATTAGAACAAAGATCACTTACAAAACGTGCAATGTAATGATCATTCTTTGCATTGACCCCTGTATTTGTATATTGTCAAATTGAACTTCATACTTTTATAGATATTATAAAAACAGTTTAGTGTTATATTTTTATTACTATTACCTTCAAACATGTCTAGTATAATAATTTTTATTATGTTATTTAAATATTTTTAAAACATACTCTTAAAATAACCTACGTATTGTCAATCTCAACGAGGAAACAGAAAACGCGAGTTCGTTTCACATTCAGTGCAAATAAACAACGATTGAGAAACAACACGAGCGTAAGGGATTAAAAATAATAACATAATAAGGATATCTGAAGCGGAAAACAGGATACGACCGGCCCTAGTTACGTGGAGCTGGGTACCGACGACCGACGGCCGACACGACCGATATGTACGGAAATGTTACCGACAGCTGGACTCTATACATTGGCTGATAACGATCACACAGTACTGTATAAAGCTTTTATTATAAACTGGTTACCACGCGAGACGCCCACACACACACACCGCATGCGCTGGACACAGCGCCCTATAGCTAGTAGTCTGTTCATGGTGTATGCGACATTCAAATCGATGCGTTAGTCGGCCTCATCGGCCTCCTGGAGCCGAGTAATGACTGACCATTGTAAAATTTGAAAATTCCAGCTGCCGGTTGGGTTGGTCTATTGAATTATTGCAACTCGAGAGAGATTTCCGTGAATATGGAAAAATATATTTATTCTAAAGTTATTTGAATTTGAATTAGAATTACGGGAATAGAAGGACAATATCACTGCAGATGTCAACCGCCGCGCGGCGCGCCCGGGCTCGGATGGAATGACAGTTCAGTTATTGTAGAGATGCTGCGCTGATTGCTTGAAAATAATAATATCTGATGTAGAAATAATTATATCTGTCTAATATAATTATCTAACAATAATTATGATGTCCAGACGGCTGACAATTTACACATAAATTTCTACTCACATACATAATTGGACACCCAAACAAATACATATCGACTACCTACAATTTATATCATTTGCAAAGAGTATGAGAACTCAGTGTATATTGCCCAAATGAAGCACGGATGTGAGACTGATGTTACATTATATTACTCGCCAACCATTTCTATAAACAGACAATATCACATGAGGATATATAAAAATATATCAACACATTATCAGTTCGCGCAGTTCTCGTTACCACACCGGTGTCGAATTGTTTCACATCTGTGAAAACCATGAGCGCCTGCGAAGTATCACGTTACATGATGTTTACGTAATTTGTAAGAGGAAAGGTTCACAGCAAATAATATATGTATGTATTATAATATGATCAAAAATTAACATAAAATTTACTTTTATTATGATATATTCCTCGAAGACGGACGACCCTGCTACCAGGTGGTCTGACGAAGAAAATAGCTGGACATAGCTGGATTCAAAAGGCCCAGGATCCGGAGGAAAGACAAGGATTATTGAGAAGTGGATGTCCTTGTGACTTATAAAGTTTGATGGATGGATGATAAATGGATTGTACCGTCACGTCAAGTGGGAAGCACCAAGTGCCATATCTCTGCTCTTACAAATGACTTTATATTCATCAGTGTTTTCACACATGCACTCTGATTGGTAATTTCACACAAGCTCGAGCGGCGAGGGAGTGCGACCGGCGGACACCTCGCCGGAGAGCGCCCAACTTTCGAAACACACTACCACTGCTGCGACTTATTTTGCTCATTGCACATTTTATATCAAATTCAGCAAAATACAATGAGTCTTACTATTACAATCATTTGTGGCTAATAAATGATTTTGTAATAGTATGCCTCGATATGCAATGAGCAATTACTATTACAATCATAAAAAGTAATAGGTAATTTTATAATCATTTACTTTATAACATTACATTCAGGACGCCCTCCAGCTAGGTGGAGTGGATATACGCAAAGTGGCTGACAGTGGTTGGATGCGTATAGCAGAAGATCGAGCTCAGCGGCGTGCCATTGGAGCGGCCTATGTCCAGCAGTGGACGGGAGTAGGCTGATAATGATGATGATGATACTTTATAATACTTGATCGCATTACCGTACACACGCTTCACCAGTTACGTCTACGGCCCACAATGGAATAGGTTATGAGCCTATTGCGATGCAAACGTGGGAATGTACTACACTCCTCTGCCTACCCCTTCGAGAATTACAAGCACAAAGTTACGTTACGTATTACCGTACACAATTACAATTATAAATATTTTTTTGCTTTCGCCTACAAGAAAACAGGTTCATGTTATAGTTAAGTAAAGTACGTAAATAATGCGCCGGCGTCAGTAATGGCGCTTGTAATGCTTGTAGCTATTACTTACAGAATTATTCATGTAGCATATTAGTTGCGTAACTAAAGATAATGTTAAATACCATTTACACTGGTGGGAGCATTAAAATTCTCCCAAACCGACATCCACGTAAAGAATCATTAATGCAGAAGAAGCACGGGAGGTCTATAAGGATTCGGCACTCAGTGTTGTCTGCCTATTCGTAAGATCAGGTGATTCTACAGCAATGCAATATAAAAGGAGGGCAACATTGGCTAACATAGAGAGGAGCGCGACCAATCTGTGAAGAGCTCGTCTGAATAGATGAGTGCTCTTCAGTAGGGTGAAGTCGGAGCGCAACTTCCGCCAAGCACGTCGAACAAGCAATGGGTACAATAAACAAAATTGTTCAAAGTAACGCTAACTGCTCATTGCCCACAAAGGCAGTTGTCGACGCGTTTGGTTAGTACAACGTAGATCTGATTGACATTTTAAATTGTTCATTGTGTTAGCTATCCCCCTGCGGGTAGTTTGTAATTCACGAAAAAAGGAGAATGTAACATTTTCATACAACATTTTACATTTGATATTAAACAGTCATATAACACGCGGCCGATCCAATTACATAAAACATTTTTACGAAACACTATTCAGTTCCAATTCTAAATTCAAATCGCGACCGCGTTGCACTGAATGCTGGCGGTTTAGTGAATTTTATTCGAAATTATCAAATTAAGAATGTTGTAAATAAATCCGGCGATAAATAAAATCGGCTATAATAAATAACAAGTGGCGGCCGGCGGTCTCGCGTAGCCATTAAATATAGTTTTCTAGTTTAGAACTAATTGGCAATTAGCGTCCGAAAACTCCACGGCGACACACGTTTTTGACGGCGTGCGGCTTTTGGAACTAACGCTCCGGTGTTAATTGTTTTTTTTTTTTTATATTAATGTAATTTTTATCAACATCATGCATATGGTTACGAATTGAAAGGCAGTGTAGAGCAAGTAAGAGCCAGTGGACACAGCTTTCTTAGTTATTCATCATCATCCTATCTCAGGTTACTGCTCGACATGAAAACCCCATCGCGCCCTGTCCAGGGCTCGATGAATACCTGCAAACTTTCGCAGCTCATCCTCCAGTTGTTCCAATTCTACTGTACTATTGTAAGAACTCATCCACCCTACAGCATGTCACCTTTAAGGGTATTTTCAAATACGTAGGCTCGAAGAACATAACAAATTTTGATCGTATTTAAAATAGAACTTTAGCACATTTAAATAAAGTCCATTTTTACGTTTTGATAGTTTTGTGACGGCGCTCAATTATCCTGTAGCTATAAAACAACTGAAATATAAAAAAAAACTTTATTGTACCGTGCTTAAGTTCTATTGCAAATACGATCAGAATCCATTTTGCTCTTTGAACCAGTCTTCAATGGACCCTTATAAGATTAGCGGTAAAGAATATCCTACAATTTTCTTGTAGGTATACAGAAGTCTGGTGAAACGTGGGAGTGTACTACATTCCTCTGCCTATCCCTTCGGGGATTACATTGTGATGTTACGTTTGAAGTAGTAAATAGTTGAGAAGTAAATGTTTGTCTCCTTTAAAGGGTCCTGTAATAAACTAACTCTTAAGCTCTCCCCAGCCGCGGTTTAGTCGGACCGCGCTAAACAATGGCAAACTTAAATAAGCCTTAAACAAAATGGGGATATTTTAAACTTTGTTGAGTCAGTCTGTAGAGCCGATCCTAAAACGCCCAATCAACATATCTTATTTCTAACGACCATTACGGTACGATTTATTATTTTATAATTATTTTGGATTTGTCTACATTATAATGTTTTACTAAGAGTATTTTAACAGAATACAATATCTTTCAGTGATCAGATTCACCGTTCGAAGGTTTTCGGTTCGATTTTTGAGTAACTAAATTAAAATAAATTAAATATGCAGTAAAATTGAAAATGCTGTTTTGTTCAGCACCATTTCTTGTAAATCATTGTTTATTTTCGATGACTCTTACTGCTAAGCCAAGAACAGCAGGTTCCATGT
>DWFV01000691.1:0-13159 GCA_018246775.1 Parelbella machaon machaon
GAATAAACGAAAAGTCCGCTAATATTCGCTACGCCAACTATTGGGGCTGCAGTTAACAATAGGTAATCTGAAAGGAGCTACTAAGCTCACTCCATAAAAGAATGAAGCTTCCTCAGTAGTGAGATACACAAATGTACCAAGATTTGTGGCGGGAAAACGTATGAAAATTTTCAAATAAATATTCATGTGTCTACGGGCTCAAAATGCCCAGACTCGCAATACTCAACATTTACACGGCCCTAGCTTATAAGACAGTAAATAACAAAAAATAACATTAATAATATTTCCTCAGATCAACAAAGAAGAAGGAACCAAAGAAGACACTAACGCCAGCTATAGACCAAAACGGTTCGCAAGTAAACTTCTACTACGGAGCGCATACACCATACGCGGAGTCTATCGCTCCATCGCATCATTCCACCTACGCGCATTACTATGACGACGAGGAAGACGGCTGGGAAATGCCTAACTTCTACAACGAAACGTACATGAAAGAGAGCCTACACAATGGCATGAACGGCAAGATGAACAGTTTAGCGAGATCAAACGCAAGCATATACGGTACTAAGGAGGATCTATATGACAGATTAAAGAGACACGCATACCCTGGTAAGAAAGGTCAGTAATTCGCAGCACTTAGTTAGTGCGCACATTTCTATGTAAATTTTGCAGCTTTTCTCTCAATACATTGCTATTTTAATGACGCTTTTATATGCATGTTTATTAACTAATGCTTTTCGACTTACTCTTCTCTACGTACCTACGTAGTTAATTATATAGCACAACATAACATCAATTTCGATGTCTTTTAAAACGAGATTTTGTACATTAAATGAAAGTTTAAACTTGATAAATTATATACTTATTGAACGAAATTGAAGTCAGTAAACGTAACATGAATTAAGTCATTACATACTCGTATATATAATAATATTGTTTACGTTACCAATACAACCTTTAATTTATATTTATACATATTTAAATTTTATCGTATTAATACCTAGTCAAAATTGAGCAATACGACACACTTACTTTCGTATCTTATGTCATAAAGAAACAGGGAACGCGGTAATAAATTGTAACTAATATATTGGATCTGCCCTACCGTATGTCAAGATAAAAATGTTATTTCTACATTTATATACATATGTAGAACATACACTCATTTGGTTCAAATATTACGTAAACAATAATATAGCATGACAAACAGTTATAGTAAGGCGATATTCACACGTAGCCAAAATCCCAATGATAGCATATATCAAACCCTTGTAATAACTCACTAGAATTCGGGTAATCTTAAAATATTAATAATCTGATATTTAGACTACTTTTACTCAAAAATTATCCAATTTGTAAAAACTTTTTATTACTTAATATATGCACGAATTAATTAAATTATGATATTACAAAAACGAAAATTGGCATTTATTATAACGTTGTTTATTTTAAATACAATATACATACATATAAAATGTTAACACTACACACTTGCACTGCATATTACAATCAAATATTCAGAGTTCAATAACTTTTTAAACATATTAAATTATTATCACAAAATTACCACCAAACACCTCATCAATGATATTTTTGTACTGTGTACAAGCGCGTGTGAATGGCCTTTTTATAACAGATTTCAGATATTTCTTGTACGCATTTCTCATTTCCAGATAAGAGTGACAGCGACAGTGAAGGTCAGTAAATAAATAAAGCAGGAATGGAGGACTGCGTTTTGTCGTATTCTGGTCAAACTTACATAATACTTAATTGTATTAGTTTCAATTATCGGTAATTTTAAATACCGGGACTTTTATAGTCATACACGTATTCTACTCTATTTAATGGTTAAATTTTATTACCGCTTATATCAGTAACGGACGTGAATCTAATAATAAAATGTTTGTGACAAATACCTGTTAATATAACAAAGATTGATGAGTATACAAGAAATAATATAACGGACATACTACAGATCTTAAATACTGAAAACGTATGGCATAACCTAAAAAAATTAACCCTGTGAAATATTTTTTATGACTTGGTAACTAAATATAGAGATAATTACATAAGTTGAACCCTAAGTTACACATCAGTATGTACTCTTTCAAATATTTGAATGAAACTGAGATGCCTTGTCATAGACATCATTATTTAAATAGAGTAGACAATACATGAGTTGCATCACTCTCGCCGACAGCTGAGAGGAAATCATAATACTTATTTAATTTAGGATTTTGTACTCTGGTAGCTTTATAATTAGGTTTAATTTTAAAGAATGTGTAATTAACACACTCACTGTTTATTAGTTACAGCCCCACCAAATATATTTTTATGTCACAAAACAGTGCATTGACCGAATATGTAATACACGATTACATATAAAACTTATAATTAATGTCATAATAATTGTTGTTGCAAAACAGTGAATGTGTTGATGTTCTGGATTTGTGAACAACGAACAAAATGCTCAAGTATTTTATTAGGCGTACACTGCCATACGAATGCCGGGCTACTTAATATTGTTATTGAAAATTTAATCATTCCAGCTACATTCCATTTTATTACAACTATATACTTACGATAAACATTGTGTAAATATATCTTAATTGTATTGTTTATATATTTATAGTAGACGTCCACATCTCCGTGGTGTTAGTTATAATTTTTATTTACAATTTCAATATAATAGTTAATTGTACATCGCTTTATATAAGTATAAAAAACACCAATAATAATTATAACGTTAATGTTGATACTTTTATAAGTCAACTGATGTTTTGTATTATAAAGTGGACTATATTTTTAATTGTTGCTAGTGGATGTATATTATGAAGGTAGCCTTGTATAGATTGTTTTATAATATTAGATCTATGTAATGTAACTTACTTTACACGAATAATGGAGATGAACTTGTTCATATTTTAAATGTGTCTACATGTATTATTATTCTAGAAAATATAATTAACCGATACTTTGTAGAGTTGTTGGTCCGTCCCCATATTATCATGTTCGGTAGACCCGTCCAAATGTAACAATACTCATAATTCCGTGAGTGGTTTTGTATTCCATCACAATTTATTACCACGTTAGTGTTTACGTTAACATTTAATAGATTTTACAAAAAAATAAATTAATATTGTATTTAATCAATTCTTTTTTATTTGCCACCATCAAACAAGCAATCAAAATATTCCCAACGTGTCTTCACAGTGTTATTATAACCTGACTTATTTTAAGCATATTACTGTAGGTACTTAAGAAAGGCGTTGTAACAAAGTAAAAACTTGTAGACTTTACAGGTCTAAAAGAATCAAAGTATTGTAAATATCGTAGCTCCTGCTACGGCTTCATAATCAAAGGTAATTATTACTAAAACAACAGGCCTCCTTATATTATGTCACTGTAGTGCAGATAGAGAAAAAAAAGAATAATTGAATCTCAAAAACACTTATTTTCCTAAATTGAAGGGAATTGGAGGCAGAGTTTTAATAACCTACACCTAGGCTGTCTGTTAGTGTCACATAATTTATTTATACATAAAAATTCTTCATTATACATACAAATACTTCCCACAGGGTTTGGCAGAAAGTAAGGGTGTCACCTCCTACGGTCCTGGCAAGTTTTTTCGCCTTTTCTATATTCATTACTTATCATACATGCTTGTCTGTTGAGGAACTTTTGATTCAAGCTTCTTTTAGAAATTAGTATGTACGCGTTTTTCAAGAACTGATTAGGATTAAGGAAAAGAATTCTTAGATCGCTTGGTTATGTAAAATGATTGAATGTCTGGAATGTCTGCATACGTCCTAAGTGAAGGCCGGGTCAAAAGTTCCTTGTACGTATTTTATAGATACTTTAAAGATATTATTTTATTAAGGGTTATTATTGAAATTATATAGAGTAATAAAATTATACCAATTACAAAAATAAGTAAAAAAACGCAAAAGTTGTAGAAACTATTTTTAATAATAAAATGCATTAACAACCTCAAAAATTTTCAATATAAATTGATATAAAATATATTGAATTTCAATATAGATAGTAAAATAGATGGATACATACGCTCCATACGCAGTTAATAAAAATGTCTGACATCTGAAGCAATAACGTTCAATAAAAAGGTAAAATACTAAATACTTTATTCACTTTCAGTAAACGAAAAAAAATCATGACAAAAAAACAACTGTAGATAAAGTAAATAAAATATATCTCGGGCACAGATCGAATAAAAATATTGTTCATAAACAAAGTGTCATCTTGACAGATGACAACTTAACTATTTAATTGGCATGTTTCTCGTAAAAGGCTTTCATGTAAGCGACTAGTGACTCGACTTCCTCTAATGTAACTGCGTTGTATGTAGATGCTCTGATGCCGCCAACATCTCTGCAAATTAATTTCGATTATTATAAAATACACACATACATTAACATATTATGTTTACGACTGATATCAAATAGACAAATAATACAGATAAAAATACTCAATGACATATTATAATAGTGAAAAATTAATATGTACACATTCTGTTTAAGTAAAAGTAATAAAATGTTACTAAATATTAACAATAATTTAGGGAATCATGCAAGTGCTTAAGAGACGTAACAAACGTAACATTACGCCTGTAATACCCAAAGGGGTAGGAAGATGAGTGTAGTACACCCTTACGTTTTACCAGTTAGTCTCTGAGTCACTACTAGAAATTCTAAATAAAAAAAATCTAATAGCACCAGACCCGGGATTTGAACCCAGGACCTCCCGATCGGCAGTCGCCCTTGCAACAACTCGACCAACGAGGCAGTCAAGTGATGTGCTTCAGAGAGATGACACTAAGAGGACTTAATTATAACACTTTATGCCTTAGTGTGTAATTTTTTTTTTTTCAATCATAATAATCTATCTACCACCTATAAAACGGATAATAGTTTAAAGTTTTTTTTTTAAATATTATACTTCACCTGTGTCCTTTAAGTTGAATCAACCCCAATGCTTCAGCTCCCTTCAAAAACTCTTTCTCCAGAGCATCATTTCCAGTAGGAGAACCGATCCTGAAGGGTATGTTCATTTTGCTTCTCGCATTCTTTGCCACTGGCGCGTAATAGAAACCATTTGATTGTTCTATAATGTTATACACTAGATCTGATTTCTTAGTGGCCAGTTCTGCCATTTTGTCCAAGCCACCCTCCCTTTCGATCCATTGGAGTACTCTGCCCATGATGTAAATTCTGCAATAGACAATGCAAGAAGATATAGTGTCTAGTATAAATGAGAAGATAAAAGATGTGGTGCTCTACATAAGGATATATATTTTTGGAGACTTGTTCTACTGTATAATTGAAATATTTAATACAATGCTCAATCATTGACCTGCCATCATTTTTTGACATCATCATTATTAACCTATTTCCGTCCACTGCTGGACAGGCCTCTCTGCCATTACCATATACCTCATACAGTACACAATCGAAAAAAGTGCTGTCAAATAATGCATGAACTGTAATACATTCATTCATTTCAAATAGTATTAACATAATACATACACAAACATAGGAGACATAATACATACGCAAACATAGGAGGTGTGTTAAGAATGGAGTCAGCTTTCGCATTGACAGTCCAATCCAAGATCGAGGGACATATGGGCAGGGCGGAGTTGAGCAGATCTTCCCTCACGATTACCAACGCTATGCCCGATGTTCCAATGTTCTTTTGAGCTCCACCATAAATAACGCCAAACTAGTTTCACACAGAAACAATAACTTTAAACACTATAATTCAAACCTGACTGTTGCACACATACCTATTGACTTAATAATCCCTTTAAAAAGTCAGATGTGAGCTTTGAAGAAAATATATTGTAATGTATTATACTTTACATATTATTACTATGTGGAAATGATCTAAGTACATACAATTACATATATATGTACTTTACTGTAGGTCAGTATGTTCATGTTCCATTATATCATAGTCACATGTTTACTAATCTAATTACATACCTTAGACACATCAACTTTTTTAGACATAAAATTGGATGACATGTCTGCTACCAATGGAACCCCTTTAGTGTCAGGAATAAAATCAAATTCAACACCTGAAATAAATATACACAAGAATTTTAAGACGAAAGCAGATAAATAAAAATGTCTTATTAATAATTGTACATTATTCACATCATATTTAACATCAGCAATCCATCTACTAATCCACGCTTAGACAATGATCTTTTCTCTAAATGAGGAGGATCTTGTCCATAGTTTACCATGCCAGTTGAGTACAGGTGAATCTAATTGTTAAGGGATGCAGTGATAGTTACTTTAGTTTATTATTACAGGGAGTGTTAGTTAATTACTAGGACAGATTTAATTTTGTAAAGTCAAAGTTACGAGCTAATTATGGATTCGAATCCTACAACTAGTTAAGAGATTAAAAACTAAGGTACATGTTTATTAGTGTGCTTATACTCAAATTGTGTCATGCAAATTATACTATAGATATTGGTTGTATTAACATACACGTTACAATGGGCGACACTTGGCAGTATACAATACTAGCCTGAAATTAACCATACCTTACCCTTGCATACTTGTAACCTCATTGCTTCAAGGTATCAACTGGCAGAACTTATTATGTCATAAAGATGTTTCCAAGTTAATTTATAACACAGTGGAATTATCATGCACTAAAACGAAAACCCTACCCACTCTGAGAAAAGAACAGTGTCCAACAATGGAACAAGAAGAGTTGATGGTGATGAAATATTTACCATGAATCGTTTCGTTTGTACAGATGTGTACGTATGACGCGTTAGGGTCTACATTCCATTTCGATTGGTCAGGTATGTCCACGTATTTATCGGTGGCTGGCAGAACTAAATTCACCTTTCCATATTTCTTGGCTTCCTTCGCAGCTTTCGCTGACCAAGCTCCTGGAACGCGTGTATTAAAAAAGAATAATGATTATATATATTAAAATGTTAACGATAAACGGACATAAAATTCAACTGAAACATATTATGTAAACAATAATTTTATGTTAGTATTTATCAATTTGGGGCGTAAAGTGCTTTAATTTTTTTCGAAAAATCATTAAAATATTTACAGCGAACTTGAAAAAGTCACCACGCGTCTCCTCAATTGACAATATTCCTATAGTTAATTTGCGTCAATTGAACAGTTGTACATTTGCGTAGTTGTTCACTATTATTTGTCATATTGACGAGAATTTCGTTATAAAAATATGTTCAACGAAATTTTCTAAAGTATGTACCTAAATGTAAAGGTTCATCGTAGTTTTAAATATTAATAAAACAAGTATAAATATCTAATTATAGCACCTAGTCATTTCATTTTTAAACAATCAATTCTCCAACAGTCTAAGAATTCTATTTCCTTCAAAACATATGAAACCATCTTAGCCAAGGATCAAATCAATATAGAAATATCGAGATCAGGACACTTGTAATAACTCGATTAGATCTGAGAATAAGCTTGTATAATAATAACTCTATTAGATCTGAGAATGGAGAACATCAGTGTACTTTATCAGGTAAAAGACTGTAAAATAAACAAATCGAAAAGAGAAGTGACCAACCACGTAAATGAACAGCATTTAATTGTTTATTTAGTTTTATAAGTACCGACAACTCGACGTTTGCAACACGAACGTATTCACGGGTTATCGGCAATAATAAATAATAAGATAAGACAAACCAGTAACAACATAGTCCGCGGTACCGGTCCTGCCGATCAAATTCAGCGCCACAGCGGCAAATTGACCCTGGCCCCCACCAGCTAGGAATAGTATTTTATAGTTGGTCGGCACGTTTCTGAAATTGTTCGGTAAATCATAATTTCAATTACCATTTTCGATAAATCTCGACCGGTATTAACCGGTGATAATAAAGATGTCACCAGTATTAGATAAAAAATATTATCAAATGCGGAACTTTAATTGAAACCTGGACTGAACTGGTTAGATGTCTTTATTAATTTTTATACTACATACAATAATCGTTACATCACAAAATATTATCTCGTTTCGTTGTCTTGGATCTAAATTAGCGTTCAGTTTTTACTAAGAAGATAACACGTATACCATTTGATAAATTGTTATTTATTCCAAACTCATAGGACGGTAAATCAGAGACGCATTATTTGCATAAATATAAAAATTAATAAGAGAAGAAGTAAACAAAATCCAGGAGCAAAATAAGAGAAACTAAAAACAAACCATCGGAAGTAAGGAGGCCGAAATCAAGAGGTATGCAAAATCATAAACACGACTATTTCTGCAGCCAAATAAATTAATCTAACTTTATGTGTGTTCCAAAAAAAGTAAAAATAGGAGATACAGTGTCATATAGTTTACTCTTCAAAATATCTTATTCTATGACAAGTTCATCCATATATTCATATAGGCAAATCGGGTTACGGCCCTGAACATTATAATTTTGAAAGCTCCATGGTGAGAGTGCGATTGAAGATTTTGAAAGCAATCTCTCTGCGTGGCGCGATTTCGTTTATTTTAATGATTAATTTTGTTTTCAAGATTGCAAATTTGATAATTTATTTAAAACACCGAATTTCCTATCATCAGCTCTTTCTATAACCACTTTAGATAGAGTATGTGAAAGAATTACAATATTTTTTTATTGCAATAGGCTCACGTTTAACTACAGTCTTGCCTGATGGTATGAGACATGTAGCCTAGAAATTAGAAAGTACCTATTCATTCCATTATGTATCTTGATTATTTGTGAATTAAAATGTAACTCCTTAATTTTTTTTTTTAAACATTCTACCGCTTTGATAAAAACAAATTCACATTCCACATATACAAATAAAATGTAATAATTGATTTAAGCGTAGAAACAAAAAATATTCAACCAACATAAATAACAATATTATTAATACGATAAATGGATACATGGAACGTCCTTATCTATTACACGATAATATCGATCTTTGTACAAACAAAGCTTTATTGACATGATGTGTGGATGACATGTTGTTGTTTTTAGCTGAAAACGTGATGAAATATTATATGCCTATATGTAGATAGCGCACAACTTATGGTCTTATTGACGCCAATTACCAAAACAAAAGAAATTTTCGTCATCATTGTTTACGACAGATAATTTAAAAAAATTACCTTCTATCACCGACTTTGTTTTAGTCATTTAATTTATCTATGTGATGAAAGTCATCAAGAACTTAAGTGAGGCTAAAAGTAGGCGAATTTAGTCAACGCACAAGAAAAGCAAAAGAATAAAATACTTAATTGGATGTAATTCCAAGCTCAGCAGTGATTAGACATGAAGAAAACTTCAGTTTTACAGTAAACTTCACATTGTAAAAACTATAAAATATTTGTAGATATTCTACATTTTTTCAATTCAACAGCGAATACAAGTACGCAGAATTAAGCAAAAGTAAAAACAAAGAAATAAAATGCTTTTAAATGAAAATTGATAAACGCTGTAGGTAGTAACAATAAATCCCTTTATTTACAATAATTCTGTGAGGTTGTTTCTATTGACGCACCTAGTTTTCCTGTCTTAGACACAAACAAGGTAAACCGAATAATTATAACGCTGACTTAGAATATAATACCTAGTAGCAAAGAGGACAAAACAGCGAAATTGACTGTATATTTGAAATAATTTATTCAGCGAGTGATCTCATTTACTTTCCAAAGCAATTAGGTCGTTTTAATTTATTAGCAGTGTTTTTAATAATCCAACACCAACGAGAAGTGTAAACCATTCAGATTTAAACACCAAAAAATTCCGAAGTAAATATTAAGTCATCCATGAATAGAAATTTCTGCATTAGGTCATTTCGTTACAATAGAAATTTAATTTGGAAATCCGATTTAATCAAATTGAAGTTTTAAAACACATAAACGATATTGACTTGTATGTAGGTACATTGTTCACGATTAAAATTAAAATATTAAAAACTTCATGTAATGATCTAATTCTGAATCAGAAATGAACAAACAATTATGATTAAGTTTAAACTTACAGTAACCGACGCACAACATCTTGCACTTCGGTGTTCAGCTTAAAGTAAGTGGGACTTCGATGACTTGTTTCCAACAAACTGATTCCAGTCCCTTCGAAGTCTGTTAATTCTTTTCTTATTATTTCGTACACCTGTAAAACAACAAGCGTGAACATAAAGGTATCCGTAATACACATTAAAGAAACAATACAACAACTATGAACTAACTTCTTCGGGTAGTTTCGCCGGTCCGGCACCAAAGTTGTGAATTTTAGGCATACTTTAATTCGTAACTAAAATTAATAGAAAACGACTGCCCACATCAAGCTACGTGGTGCGACTGAGGGACGGAGGACTGTCTCTGTACACGGACAGCTTGTCGAACAACTCCGCATAGCTCCGCATGGACGACGTGAATATACTACGTATTGAAACATATACACAAAATATATACCTAGACTAATAATTCGCATGATTTTATTACATGTATTCACTGATACTAAACAAATCATAAGCAAAAAATTATTATTTACGCTTCATATCATTGTCATGTAATCTTTTTTATATTTTTTTCCTCTTGGAAAATTATTCCATAATCTATGTAATGGATACCATATATGGTATCTATTACATTACATATATTTTACTTAAATATTCGAAATAGTGTTACAACCACTGGACACAGGTATCACATAGCAATAAGTTAACGCCTAAGTACTTAGCATTATTGCATAGGATTGCTAGAAAATTAAAAAAGTATGAACTAAGTAAGACATGTTTCAATGGAAAAAAACACATGTTAGACAATACATGTATAAAATATGTCTATTCGTAATACATACGAGTTACATCGTTACAACATTTTATCTAATCCTATAAAATGTAGATTATTAGATAGGTAGCTATTAGTTATTAGTAGAGATACTACAAAGAAAAAATTATGAATTGTTATTCGTGTTATTTTTTAATTATTATTAGGGTCTACCAAAAGATATAAAAGTTGCTACCCTTCAATAAAACAAAATTTTAAATTAAGACGCATAGTCGGATTACTGCATGACTGGGATAGAAGATTTATATACCTACTATAACAGATATAAATTTGAAAATGAACGGTTAGGAAATAAGCATAGATCGGTTCATGTATCTGTTTTCTAAACAGTATGAAACATTGTAATTTCTTTGTGTAATTTTAGAATCACGTGAGAAAATTCATCGTAATTATTTCGTATTTGTGCACTACAGTCAACTTTAGATGCAACGCGCGCTTTAATTCATTGGTCCTCTGAAGGTGACTATGAGTACAATGACCTTAAAGGCAAATTGATAAGCATGTTTTCATAGGAAGATGCGTTCAGAACATTGAGAACGCCAAGTGGACAGATATCTTCTAAATATTATAAACATTTTTTTAGTTTTGTGAACGTGAACAAAACTGCAATACCTTCATTTATATAATTGTAATAATTTTAGAAAAATTATTACAATTATATAAAAATGTCGTATTAAAATATACGTTGTAAAAGATAAAAATATATTTTTAAGATGGCTTCCTATGTTCTAATAAAATATTTTCAACCAATTATGTATGTCAGATAATTAATTATATTATGATATAACGAAGAGTCCAAAAAAAAAAAACTATAAAGTATATACATTATAATATGACCTGTGAACTAAGTTTTCCGTCACTTGAAGCGCACTACGAAAATTGCAAAATACCGTACTTTAAGTTATTGTAAGCCGCAAGTAAATCGTGTCATTATATAAAGACCTGGGAATTTTTTTTTTTGATAACAAGTTGAAATTTTAATTAGGGGCCGTTCAAGTATTTTTAATTGCGAGACCCGTCTTCATCAACAACTATGTAAATTAAGTATGAAGATTTTTTATGAGTGCTATTTCACTCTGGATTCTAATAACTCTTTACCAAACTGCTGTGGAAACATAATTTTTTTAATAATACCATTTACGTTACCTTAAATAAAGGAATCCAAGGCTGAAACTACATATTAAGAAAATACATTATGTCATATTTTATCTGTGAAGTCATTCGCAGCGGCGGAGGAGAGGAGAGGCATACTGATTTTTTGTTCATTTCATTTCGATTATCACGTTCGTGTACCAGTTGTCATTTCGGTTGAGATAAAATTATGATTGCAATACCTGTATAGTAGTATTTTCTGTGAGAAATTACTGGAAAGTAGAATTTTGAATTAAAGCTTACCACAGATAGTTTCGTATTAAAATTTGTCTGAAGGATATGCCTCCTGTAAAAGATGAAACGATAAGAGAAATCAATTGTTTGGAAATAATACCCGAGAAGAGTCCCGCAAAGAATAGCGCGCTTGTAGATGTAAGAGCGTGTAATAAACCTGTGACTAAGGTAAGGTTTTTTGAAGTAAGTGAATGCCAAACGATATAACTACGACGCTTTGTAGTTCAAAATATCGATCGGTATAATTTGATAACTATATCAAAGATTTCACTTTCGTGCACTTGTTAAACTTGAAAACAAAGTTTTTTTGTCTATCTCGGCGTGTTATTTCGAAGCATGGATTGTTTATTTTCTACACGAATGCCGGAGATTTTATTATTATTATATATACGGTGTATTGTTTAATTAAATAATGTAAATGGGCATTATATCGCTTTGTACGCTATTTTTTCGCATAAAATTTATTACTTGCCTCAGCAATATTAAATCATTGCTTTATATAATAAATACATACACATATCAACATTTCAAGCACACATTATATTGTGAAATAAATAATAATGTAAAATAAAAATGTTTTCATATTTTTTACGGTGTATGGTAACGTTTTTCACGTTGATACATCGAAATATTTAAGAAGCATTTGAAAAGTAATAAAGACTGTAAGTTGTTACGAAAATATTTATTATTGGGTTTTTGGTATGCCTTATATGGTTTATATTATGAAATAATGTCTATTTAAATGATTGTACTAATAAACTTGCTAGGTTTCAAATCATCATCTAATTTTTCATTATATGGTTAGGAACAGTGGTTTGTGAAGTATTTCGTACATATTTCATAACTGATTTGTCATGCCATGTCATCAGCTTATTTTAGTCCACTCCTGGACATAGACCTCCCCTAATGAAAACCATCACATATTGTCTAC
>DWFV01000692.1:0-13155 GCA_018246775.1 Parelbella machaon machaon
CAGTTACGCCTTATTCTCATGGAATACGTGGTGAGCCTATTGCCATACACCGGGCACAGATCCAGACTCTTAATTAGTTATAATAAATTATAGCAAATCAAGAATCATCGTTTGTTAGTTTAATTCATTTGATTATTAAAATACGTATTGATTATTAAAATACGTATATTAGTAAAATACCTTGACGAAAATAGTATAAAAATTTAATTTGATGACACAGCTATTATTTACCAGGCGTTGATGGCGATTTTCCCACGCAGTAATATTTTAAATCTATACAAATAAAATGCGCATCACGAATAAACTACTGGATGTATTTCCATATTTTTTTAAAATTTCACTTCTTAGACACTTGGTTCTTATATTTAAAAAAATATTACTATATTTTCATTTTGTATAAAGTTATTAAAGTCTAAAAAACCACGATTTTTAGCGTTTTTTTAAGATGAGTATATAATATTTCCCTTCAATATTTTTTGTTTTAATATCGTAGACACCACGAAGTAAATGCGGTTGTCAGTACGTTGAGATGTTTAGCACTGAGTTATAAATTATTTTTTTTTCAAAATTATAATTCGAATTATTCAAAATATTCGAAATATGAATGACATTGCATCGTATATAAACTCAACATTTCACTTTTGGTGCCTAAGAATTTCTTTGGCAAAGTTTAAGGTAATATTGCAGGTGGAACACTGCACCCGTTGACTGCGTCTGGTCACGACCACGGGAAGTTTTCCACGGGAAACTTAGGTCGTTGTTATTATCATTTTATTAGTTAAATATTAACATACAATCGACAATGGTATTAGATTATATAATATTTAACCTAACCCTGTAAGAACACAAACTTAAATATATGTCATTAAAGAGATTTTATAACATCCATACATAAATATATTAGATTTTTTGTATCTGGAACTAGAAATTTTATCATTTACAACCTTTTTATAGTTCCGCATTTGAATACTAGTCCCTCAGAAGGAAAGGACCAAGACCAGTCTGCCAGGCTAGTCAGCTTCTTATTAGCAGACTTCATACATCTTAGAAACACGGTGAAGAATCCGATCGCGTGCAGATTTTCTTGCATGTTATCTATTATCGTTATAATAAGTGATATTTACTTTTCAGATATACATTTTGTAACGAGGGAGGTGTGTGCTAGGATTTGAGCTTTGAACCTAAAATTATGTATATTGGTGAAAAATACATCAATGGAAAAGTTTTAAAATATATTATGATAATATATATTATAACGTCTTTATTTACCTATTAGGTACTTATTTTTAATGATAATAAAAATAATTATTCGGGATGCCACTCACGACGAACTGCCGCGCAGTCTGTAGCTATAGTTCCCGGTGCAATCGGTCATCTGGTGTTTGAATGACATTTATATACACGTATACATCTAGAAATATCGACGCTTTGACTTAACAATTAACGGATTTGACAAGCAAAATTGCCAATTTCCTATTACAAAATCGCAGTCCACAGTTGTCGGAGCCCGTTCCGCCCGGACGGAGATGTCCGTGTCACAGACGGTGGCCGTGAGAACCCACGTTTTGTCTTTTTATTTTTATACCGCAAGCTGCTGATATCCACAGCTATTTATAACACAACATCCTGTCTGCGTTATCCCATAGCAGCAGACAGAAGAGAATACAAAATGTACGAGAAACATCTCATGTTTGTAAGGTTCAAGATATTTGGCACTCGGTGCTCTCTGCCTACCGCGTAACGGTTTTAGTGTGAAAGAATAACGTCACCCAACATCACGCCTGTATTTCCACGAAAAGGTAGGCAGAGTAGGGTAGTATTCCCACTTTTTACCAGTGGTATTATACGTTCCATGAAATAGGGGGCGAGTCTTCTCAAAGATACATAGATAGGTATAAAGTTGTTTTGCCCAAGTGTCCTCCTAACCACAGAGATATACATATTAATGAAATTATATATATTAATAAAGAGGTGAGCGCCATGAATTTGAACCTAGCACCCCGGAAATGAGAGGCCGAATTCGTAACCACCAGCCTATCACTGCTTTTTATACATTGATGAAAGCGCCAGAAAACACTTCTATTTGTGAACATGATTGAAGAACCCAATCTCGGGATATTCCGTGGCGAAAGAGAATCAAAAGGCCCGCGACGGTAGCAACGTGACTAATCTCTAATCAAAGAATTAATAGATACGGATCTCTTCTCAGAAAAAGATAGTTTAAGCCCATAATGTACAAAACAAATCTAGTTCAGGGTGGCAAATGTTTGGTTTCTTTATGAAGTTTTGTTGCATCGTAAAACGAGTATCTAATATTTCTTATACATAATAAACTCTCAAAGTTGTCGAAAACAAGTCGCAGAAAAACAGAAATAGTCATACATAAATCAAAAATATAAATTAATAAGTTTCATACGCCTCAAGACAGTTTTGTAATCAATCGCATTTAACGCCCTTATTCATAAACGCTCAGCAGTTGACATGTAAACATGGTTCGTTCCATCTCTTTTTCTCTACGTCAGAATAAGAAACAGAAAGAGACCGAACACTTCATAACTAATGCACTAGCAATGACAGCTTATGAATATCTCCGCTGGACAATCCACTGTCAGTTAAAAACCTTCCATTTCACTCCTTAAACAAAGTGAAAGGTAAAAAGGTGTATTTATGATTAATAATTCATTATTTATTCACTCAACAAACGCCGTGGGAGTAAAATGAACGTCTCGCGAGGTTACGCTAATGTCAGTTATTTTTTTAAAATTATTACTATGCAATTTGATATTGCAATAACATTATTGCTAGTATATTTTGAAAGGTTGCTAAAACTAATTGACGCTGTTAACATTGAGAAATCATTCATATGCTGTTAATATGAAATTATACGCAAAGACAACTTTTTTTTGGTTTTGCACAAAGCTTAATTATTTAACCACAAATAATATCAGCAGGGGAAAAATTTTACCATACAAAGATCGAGATTCTGAGCTTTTCTCCCTTTTTTGGCATACAAAACAATTTTAAACGTGGCTCTCCAACTAGTTTCCGAAATAACTATAATTCTATGTCTCCCTCGCTTTTGGAAAGAGAAGATAAAAAGAACGAAAAGCAGTCAAAGGCGAACAAAAAAGTAAATTACTGTCGATCGTTAGGAGTGACCGCAATAGCGATTCTCTCAAGATCAATCAATACATCCTTGCTTATCGAGAAGTACAATTACACAATAGAAGTTGTAAAAGTAACACCTGATTAATTATGTCAAAGTCGCTCAGCGAGCTATGGAGCGAGCGACAAGCCGAGGACAGGGCGCGATGGCGCTCCTTGGGGGAGGCCTATGTCCAGCAGTGGACTGAGATAGGCTGATGATGATAATGATGATGATGATACATTATCATATTTTTTATATTGTTAATATTTTAATAGGTAATTATTTAATTATTTTTTTGTTAAACAGCGCAACTTAGCTGCACTGTACTATTAGCGTGAGGCCGTAGCTCGCAGGTGTTGCAGGCGGCAGCGGTCGCAATCCTCGCGGTATCACATGCACGCACCATTACCCTCATAATTTAATTAGTTTCGAGTGATCATTTCATTAATAGAGGCGATATTTGGTAAGCGCTCTCGATCGCCCGCGGCTTTGTCAGTTTTAATTAATACCTGATAGGTGAACCGAAATGTTGAAATTCTTCGTTAATTAGTCCGGCTCGAGATTTCTAATAATTTAATTAACGGAGAGAGTTAATAAGCCTGCGACCGCCCTCCCGGTATTCCTGTAACGCGTCGGCATTCGCGCCACGCTGTCGCTATCCACTCGTTTTATTTATGCTCATCATGTCCATATTAGTATGTTATGTTTTCGTATCGCATTCGCATTTGCTATATCTATTGAAAATTCCTCAGTCTATAGGTTTTATATACAATGAAATAAATTACAACCGATTGACAATGTAGAGTATTTTGTATTCCCATTAATGTTTGAACAATGAGGGGAGTTGAATTTAATAGGTCACATGACGTGTCCTTTCGTATGTTTGTGTCTTCAGACAGCCTACCTACAGACTACAGACAGACTACTACCTACCAGGTAGTGTAGCGTGTACACGCCACTCATTCCTCGCACGTAACAAATGACATACAATCGTCGGTAGCCCTTTTCAGAATGTCAAGTAAATTGCAGCCGTTCGTTGCATAACGTTTGCAAACGTGGCATTAACTTGACGTTGAAGCGGCTCTTGTTGCAAATTGATGCACGTTTCCTTATAAACATGCAATTGCTTCTGTGAAAAGCCGTGTGTTTGTGGATTTCAATGTAACTACGTATGTAGATACAGCTTTATACTTACATATAAAGAATTTTTATTTTCATTACTTGACATAGGTAAATCATATTCGTGTGTGTTATTGGTGTGTCGTAATGTTTTTACGCACATTTTAAAATGTATAACTCAATTGTTATCGTAATAGTATCTAATAGTGCACTTATTTATACAAGTAGCCATTGATTCGCTCCGCAGCTGGACACAGCAAAGATCGCACACGTACCTACAAAGTCATTACACACAGGACATAATGGGAAGGATCACACGGAACAATAAAGCAAGAAGGAAGATAGCACGCGGGCGGTAGTAACCCTTTATCTAGACAGCGCCGGCGGCGACGTCAAAGTCGCTTTCAAAGGAAGCTCTAAGCAAACATTGGATAATAAAATGTGCTAATATTTAAGTTTCCTGCCCCAAAGGATACTACAGAAGGCAATTAAACTTGTTATCCAATGCATGTGTGGCGGAGCTGGCACAGGAAACTTCATCTTAACTCTTAAGGATGTTTATATATCTCGTAATAATCAGAATAATGTTTGAAGCCCTCTAAAATTAATAAGTCAGGTATGTAAATATATGTGTATCATTAAATTTATGGTTAAAATAACATGTTTCATACATTAATTTGCAAAACAAAAAAAAATACAGAAACGTTATTATTTTCAGTAGGTAGCTACTTAAAAATTCAAGATTCTGCTTCTATTTAAAACTTTTTATACGGGCTCTGCTTAGGTATTACGCATTAAGTAACTAAGCTATTTCTCATAGAAAATCCAATAAGACTCAGGTAAAAACTACGCTTTGTGCTACATTTCCAGGTATAGCAATGATATCCGTAAATTCTTGGATCTGCGACTGCGTTCACAGTTCTCAGTTGAAAACGTGCGGCACGCTCTTCAATGTACGATTACACGCAATTAACAATTCTCCCGCGATTCGCTCCGATCGTCGTTTACGACTTGGGTACGAGAACGAGTCGCTCGGCGGTCAAGTCGTTCGTGCTTTGCACGAAATCGTATTGTTTTGTTGGCTTCGTTTGAGATCTAATTCGTCATAAGTTAATTTTTACTACGTAAGTGCAACAGTGTTTTAAAGGTACGGGACAATTAAATAATAGACACTGCGTAATCTTTAAAACTGTCTCTATGCATAGTGATGGTGTCCCATGGCCTAATCCTGCGGCCGATGTGGCGGGAAAATGGCGGAAATTGAAAATAAACATTTCATCTGCGCCCTGGCACGCACTGCCCAAATTGACAATACAGCCAATTTGCCGCCGCGCACCGACCACCTTTGTATGGGAATTGAAAAATAATATTACTTTTTTCTACCATGCCCACGTGTGCAATCTCGAAAATAAACTATGATTCCTAAACTTTTATTATTTCGCAGAAAGCGATTCCGAGTATTTTATAATTGAATTCTTAGCGTAGATCGAATGCAATGGTAGGTACAGGCGACTCATTAAACGCGGCCCGGTTGTTATCAGTGACAGGAAACCGCCCGATAGCTCGTCATTGGTGCGCTCGTTCATTCATTCAGTTTTTACAAGGAGACCGTTTTGTAAACACGTGTTTCGTTCCCGCTCAATGTTTTACTATTCAATGTCCGCGGCGTTCTTGCGTATTATTAAGCTAATGAGCTGACTCGTTTTATATTTCGATGCAATATGTGCAGTGTGCATTAAGTTTATTTGAATTTCATATACATCCCGGTAAGTTTTAGTTTTGTTTTGACTTTACAACATTAAGGTCGATAGCAATTAACCAAGCACTCGATAGTAGCTTTAATGTCGCATAAAGTTTTCACATTAACTTTAATAGTTATATTTACTTATTTTATTTAACTGTATATTATGTTATTTGTTATTTACGGCCTTGTTGGTATAGTTCTTGTGGTTGCAAGTGCGACTATTTAGAAAGGAGTTCTGAGTTCGATTTCGGGTCAGGCAGTGTTATTGGGTTTTTCTAACTTGAAATGCCCATTAGTAACAAGGATCCCGTTTTATTGTCCGGTGTATGTCAATAGGCTTACTGCCTATAACATGGGACGAATAACATAACTGGTAATAAGTGGGAGGTTTACACTGCTTTGTCTACCATTACGGGGATATACAGACGTAATGTTATTATGTTATATATTAATTAAAACGCATTCATATTTTATAAATATTTTTTTATCGTGTTTAAGTTAACCTTAATAGTTATTATGTACTATTTCATTATAGAAATTATATAATTGTATGTATGTTAATCATGCAAAAAATATTGAGCGCACCTATTCTCTGAGTTATTACCATTGTGTATGTTGAACAAGTAACAAAGAGATATTAGCAATGGAATAATACTCTTATTTTAAATTATTTTGGATAACTGCTGGTCATGAGCACTGTAACTACAACATACATATGTCACGGATTAATTATTCGCAGTTTTGACGGCTTCAAATATTTATTAAATTTTGTTAGCATAGTTATGCAGGACAGACAAAGTATTCATATCCATATGCCAAAACACCGTCGCTTCGTTTGCCGTCGACAGAGTATGTACAGGTACTTACTGTATTTAGTATAGATACAGTATTGGAAAGGTGTTTTCAAGTCGTTTGATCATTTTATAATAAATAACACCAACACATAACACCATCGTGGAATAGCTGTCATGGATGCTATTTAATAGCATTATATATTTAAAAACAAAATATCGCGCCTGTTTTTTCCGAAGAACTAGGTAGAGGAATGCAGAAATATTAAATAATATCAAACATGATGCCCTTGAGTAGTATTCGCTTTGTTTATAAACATAGCAGTGACGCATAAAATTAATTGCCTAATAATCTGTATATGTAATGGTATTGATACAGTGTAAATAATTATTAATGGAGAATATCATAAAACACATAATTAATGCACAAAATTAATAAGCCTAATTACTTCTACATAATCGGCGGAGCGGCCGTTTATATGTACGTGTAATAACTAAATGAAATAAACCTCACTCGATGGGCCACAAATTAATGAATGTATAATTGAATGACTGCCCACAAAAAAAGCAATTTCTTTCAGCCCTGTCCGCATCAAACGTAATTTAATTAATGGGCCACATAACTCTGATTAAACTATTTCTGACATACCTACCGTCGTGTGGATGTAATGGGAGATCTAGCCACAAACTCGGTTAGACAATATCGTAGAATACTGCATCGTATTCGATGATTTCATAATTACATGTTTGTCTGCACCGTCTTATCAAAAATAAATAACCCGCACGCCTATACCCTCTTAATGAATTGTGATTCGAAAATGATTTTGTATTGTCACTGTGTACTATTTCCAGAACGGACTCGTAGCTCGAGCACTCGGCTAATATTTCTCGGTATACAGTGAAAATAGCAATCCTATAAGGGGTGATAAATAAAACATAGAGCCCGATACCTTCCGATAGCTATTGTCTAAGCTAATAAATGTTTAATGAGAATTAGGTAAAAGTGGCACTCCCTAGAAATGGAGGATCTTCATTGCATTAGAGAGGGTGACTGCATAATGATAAAACTGACACCCGCTCGGAAAGTTTTAACATTAAACCGATATCCCTTAATGGAATTTCGACATAACGTTGTAACTCTATTGTATGTATTAAATTATATAAATATTTAGTTGATTAATTTGTACAAGAGCAGCGAATCGAAATAGCGCTAGTAAATCGCAATAAAGTTAATAAAGCAAACTATCGATAAAACAAATCGACCAAACGATCCAATTACGAATAAAAATGTATTATTAGACGGTTGCTACGAGTGCGTAAGAAGCACTTATCTGTCGACCAATTTATGAGATTACTTCTGCCAGAAAAACTCGTTCTGTAATGGTTAGATTTACATCTCGATTGAATTTTAATTGACGTAACGAGGGAGTGCACTCCAATAATGGAGTAAGTTAATTATAAAAGGCAATTGATTTAAAAGGAGTGGTGTCGCGGTCGCGGTATGAGTAACAGAAAAAGTTTTCAATTTCACTAAAAGGGACTGGTTTGTGTCTCAGAAGTCTCGTCTGGTTATCGGCTTGTAATGTATGAACTCACTCGCCGCGGCTTTATTTTATAACTCACTTCACGTAATAGGCTCCAAGTTACTTTAATTCACTTTTCCCGCAGCCGCGAAGCGTGTTCTCTAATTCAGCATTGTATCCAATTTGCTGAATGATTACCGAATCTAACTGCTTTGGTTTCTGCCGCCCAACACACATCTTGTAGGTACCGTGGACCATAGAAGTTTATCGTAATAAATTTGTCCCATAAACATGCGTCGGAAATTATCTCGACAACGATTTGGAACGTTTTACAACTGCTATCAAAGATTCTTTATGACCAATAGGGATGGTAACTGCATCTCTCATAATTAATTTGAGACATTTGTTTTATAATGTAATAAACCATCAGCAATATCGGCTCCGGCTAATGTTACGTCGCGCGTTACTCACATTACGATAACACGCGTCGCTTGTAACGTTTTAGTAACCATAAACCATTTTCGTCTTTATTGATTTTCTACTTAAAGTTACATTATAAATGCTTGTGTTCACTCACATCACGTTGCTACAGTGTTCACTTTTAATTGTTTTCAAACATATTTATTTCTGTCTACTATTATACTGTAACCGACCGTTTCAATACTCAGAAGTAGCGACGCGTTTGTGACAAGTCTCGAATAGGTCAGATGCAAACTGTTACTAACTGCCCTCACACTAATAGGTATATGATAATTGGTCCAGTGGTGCGAATCGTGCCATTTATGTGGTCTTACTATGTGTTAATATTAAGCAAACATTATTTCCTGTGAAGAATTCCTGTTCAGCATAAGTCTCAAATCAGGAAGCGCTGTCTGTTCGTTTGCTTCATTCTTGATATTAAAAAACACTGACAATGATTTTCCAAACAACGTCTAAGATATGTAGTATCTCTAACAGTATTAATAGCAGTATGAACTTAGATATGACCATAGCGATGGTCATGTATAACGCGATTCTTAGAAATAATAAAAAGGGGATTTCTCCATCCATATTAAGTTCGACATTTCAAATAGATAAACCGATAGCTTTCCATGATAAAACAAACTTTATAGTTTTGTTTTTGGCAGTTTTGACGCGTCTTCTATCTACTTATTTGTTCTAGAGCTGCATCGAACTGAGGTGAAACTTTTAACTTCCTAGACGTATATCCTACCTCAGTGTCACTTACTTTTGCCGCCATGGGCTATGTTTATTACCCGTTGCGGCGTTTTCTTTTATGATATTGTCGTTTGATCGTCTATAAATCTAGTACAGCGGTTCACTACTTTCCAAACAATGGTAGCGGGCATCGATTTTACTCGATTGTAATAAACGTTTACAATCACATTTTACGAGAACGTTTCTATTCAAAGATGCTGCTCGTTTGGGTGACATTGTATGGTTCCTCGAGGACGCCATCTGACAGGAGACACCTGAAAACAATAAACACGAAATTGCCACAATAATCGGCCCTCATGATCAGCGCAACGACTGTCAGACAATGGAGCAGATTACGCGATAGGGGTTTAACCGAATAGCAGCTAACTCGATTATGTGGCCATCCGTGATTGTGTTTGAGCCTATTAATGTTTGAATTTCGTTATATTATTGCGGTAGGCGGGTGCCGCCAGTAATCCAATATGGTCGGTTCGGTATTAACGAAATTTCGCTTCGAGCTCGCGTTTTCCATTAGTTCCCGAACTTTCCCTATCGTGATTAATTTGGTTTCCACATGTTTATAGTAAACTCTAAACAAATAAAGAATAAAAAAAAAACTCTTTTGTTTAATAAAAAAAAATATTGACCGAATGCACTGGGTTTGTTTTAGGACGTCATGAATTAAACACTGGCAAGCAGTTTTTCATTTAAGTATATTTGTAGCTATTAACAATTCCTGCGAAGAATTCTCATTAAGCTGTAAGAGGTGTTCTTTACATTTGTACGTGTGGGAAAATAAACAAAACTGTAGCACATGTGTAGAAGAGTTACCGGATGTGAAGATTCGCGCGGAATCGCGAGGGTGCGAGGCGGAGGCGCGGCCGCGCGGCGCTCCGGCCGTTGCTAGATTAAAGAACGACTTAAAGGAAAGCAATCTGCTAAATAAGTGCCGCGGCTCTCCATTTGCTAGTGTGTTTGCTCTACTTTAATTTTTGTAAATACTTACCATTCAGTATTTAACTTGACATAGTGCAGTTTAATGTTTAATTAAATATATTTTAATAGATGTTTCTTTTTAAAATATTTGCTGTTTTGTATTCAATATGTACCTATGTATAAACTAGTTGCCGTCCACCAGCTTCGTCATCCATAAGTAAAGATTTAAGTATTTAATGTGCACCATTTCCATTTTTTTTTGCAGACTAATCTTCCCAGATAAATAAAATGTGCTATCGCGAACTTTTGTTACGGAATATTTCAAATAAACAGTCGTATCATGCATGATTTTCTTATTATTGAATTAAATAGTTCACGATACGAATGCTGTCAGATCACATTTCTTCGAAGTTAATTCATATTTATTGATACGTTCTTTAAAAATGTGTAATACTATCTCGATAGTTTCCGTGATGAGCGTGCAATCGAATAGGCAACCAGATGCTGACAATTAACTTTGATTTACATCATGCAGTCGTACGTACTAACGTACTGTATATATTTTTTATTATATTTAATGTATAATAGGTTTGTAGGTGAACATCCTTAAATAAGGTACATAATGTATAGATAATTATTACACCGAAATATTATTCTATTTAGCATTTTGCAGATTATTGACGTTCCTCCATTCTCTGAAATATTTTATTACCTTATATTATTAACCGTCTCGCTTCTAACATTTAAGCCACTTAATATACAATCAACAATTAAGTCAATTTACGTAGAATACAAGTCTTATATCCCGTTTAAGTGCCGCTTATTCCTCATTAAAGTAAGAGTTTCAACGTAACAAGATACCCACTCGTTATTATAACAGCATTATATTTTAATATTGTTTTTTATAACTTGAGATAATTGTCTATTAGGTACTTATTTTCTATTTTGACAAAAGATGTGAGGCGTGTCCAGCGATGGGACATAAAAAGGCTAGCGAGCTCTTCTTTCTTTTGTAAGATTTAGAAACGTTTATCTTTTTGCGAAATATTGTTCTGATCGTGTAATTTGAAGAGCATGATATGAAAGCAAGATAGAGCACAGTTTAAGGCAATAGTAGTTGGTTGAATTATTTAGCGTCTCGTCTCGTTACTTTACTGGTGTTTCCGCAGGTGCGGCAATCATATTGTCTGTCCCACACCGAGAGCGAGCACCCTCCTCGCGTCCTTCATTCTTTAATCTCGCTGATGAATTATGATTAGCAGAGTGCACTCAATCTTATTATTGTTGTCTGTTTCAGAATATCCCCCAAGATTTGTCTCACTCTCGTTCATGTACAATAACATTCTGCGTCACGATCTAATTAGTTTAATGTCAGTTACAGTTTCCTGCGGATCGATAGATAACCGTTAACCGTTGCCTTTTCAACTTTATACCGGCAAACGAATTGCATTCGAAACGTGCATTAAAATTTTCCGGTAGCGAAACAAAAACCTTTATGGCCCGTACCGCGCCATGTAATAGCCCGCCGTGGGACCACAAACTCCGATTATCCAAACAGAGAGCTACCGAAACAGCGCTGTGAAATTTTAACGTGTAATTGATTATGAAGTTGGCCACTAATGGGCGAAAATAGTTTCTAATTTGGAGTGTGGCGGCAGCGCGTAATTGGTCTCGGACCGCGTCTGTGTTAATCATTAACGGCGCGGGCCGCTGCAGGCAGCTCCCTCGCGGCTCGCGTGGAGCGTCCTTCAATTTAGCCCGACTTGCAGCGCGCGGCGCTGTACGCTCTCCACTCTCCACTCAGGAGATACGTGTAATAAAAGGTGTATTACCAGCTCGTTGATGAAACTCTTCGCATGCCTGCCAAACACTAAACCAACTTGTTTTTTATATGATCATCGGAATTTAAATCACGAGAATATTCCCTTATTTTCATATTGTAACTTTTTACGTTAAGCGCTATCATGACATTACGAATCTTACTAAATGTAAATTCATTAAAATAAGGATTCTATCATAAAGGCTAATATTACTGCGCATTCATCAAAATGTACTTTAAATAGAGATAACCGTAACTATAGCACAGCAAAATAGCGTCCTCTCGGATCATTTCACAGTCTGCCGTCGAAATGTAGATATCGTTATCAGTTCAAAACGGACCAGTCGAAACTATTGAATGACAGTGCCATGGAATGGCTCTCGTATAGTTTTATTAGCCTCGTTCTATAGCTGACGTTTGTTAAACCCTAATTCGTGCGTATTGACATTCGAAAGTCAGTGCTAATGGAAGGCGTGAGCTTTTTTGCGTCTAATGTCGGCTGGTCGGATTCGCCACGGGTTGTTTTCGAAGTGCCGTGGCGTGTCGCTGTCACCGTTCGCTCGGTAATTATTCACGAAGGCTCGCTTCACGCCCTGTCTACTTGAAAAAATCGAGAGCACAAACTTGTCGTGTTATAATTGTTTAAATAAAAAATTATCATCAAATTTTCCTATGATGCTATCAATTTTAAGATTTTTAGATTCTATCTCAATGTATGATATATACATACATATGTACATATGCAATCGATTCGTTTCCGCTTCAACACATATACTGCATATATAGATGTTAACTTTTTTATAACTACTGCAGTTCAATGATAGCCTATCTTTCAAAGTGGTGGTAAGTAAATACCATTTGCTGATAATATACACAAT
>DWFV01000693.1:0-13153 GCA_018246775.1 Parelbella machaon machaon
GCTCTTCGCATCCAACCACTGCCAGCCACTTTACGTATATCGTCACTCCACCTAGCTGGAGGGCGTGCTACGCTACGTTTGCCAAGTCGCGGTCTCCACTCCAGAACACGTCGGCTCCAGCGGCTATAATGATTATAAGAAGATAAATTAAAATATTAATTTATAGTCGAGATAAATGTACAAAGCGTTATGTATCAAACCACAAATTGACTTTAAAATGTTCTGCTAGCGCCGTGATATATTAGTATTACTCATAGCTATAGAAATTTGCCCTAAACTCCAAGGGTCCTTACTTCAAACCTTAATGCGTATATTTTCATAAAAATATACGTCTTAAGAATAAATATGAAGAAAAACATCACGAGGAAAAATTGTGTTCCATAATGTTCTTTTAAGCGTGTAAATTCTATTAGCCCGCGTTCTACTGGGAGACTAACGCTTCAACTCTTATTCTGAGAGGAGATCCATATCCGACAGTGGAACGATAGAATTAGTAGTTAAACTATTGTTGAAACGATTTCCAATCTATTCACTCGTTTCCCTTGTACTTGAAGGCGCGTTAAAAGATCCCGCGAAGATCTGAATGGTTTTGTATAATCATCCTTACTTTGGTTCCTCAGCGAACTCTCTAATTTTTAGAATCGACTTCAATGTGCGGTTTCCAGTTGGAACTCGTAACAACTGCGATTTACTCTCTTATTCCTCTTTTTTTGTGCTTTCTCAGCGCTTCTGAGCCCAGTGAGCTATGAAGATCATGTTGTATATTACGGCAACATGGCATTCTTTCTCTTTCTGTACATGATCCGTAATGCAGTGTTTTGAGTTTGGTTTTTATTGTACACCGCCATTCGAATAATTATTATAGAGCTGTGAACGAAAAAAATCGAAAAAAACTTTAAATTAATGCAGCTAAATCAACGCTTCTCTCAAAACACAGAACTAACAAATGTCCAACGAATACATTTCATGGAACCGATATTGTTTACTAGCAAAGTATTTATAATGTTTTCCATGAAAAGTAAGAAACATTTCCTTAAAAATATTGAATTTTCAAGTAATTTATTTGGCTGTATAAAATGTCCAATGCTTTTGATCTTAACATTATTTACCATCCTTCCACGCATGCACTCCATGTTATTCACGACCTTGTTTTGAAAGGAAGGAGAGGAAGTCGCTAAGTTTCCTTTAATTGTGAGCGAAAGTGTCAGTTATTTTCTGAAAAAAAAAAAAATCAAAATGGCAGTGTACGTAAACATTGAATTTCCAAAGTCCGAATTCGTCGGGAACGATTTTGGAATGTGGACGACGCGCGGCAGGGCGTCCGCGTCTCGCCACTTTCTTTCAACTTCGCCGAAGCACTCGCTCTCCTTCTTATTTAGGGTTGTCGTGAAATAGGCGTCTCGTATCACACAAGAGATTTCCTTAGGAAATTATGCTTCTCATTCATAACGTATTGCGTTCTATTTTAATTGACCGATTAGATTCATAGACAGTCATTATTAAGGCTATTAACACATTTAAAAATCACATGTTAGTCCTTTCTATAGGTCTTAAGGTTTTTCCTCCTGTTTGTTTGGCGGGACCTGCTTCACTGCTCTACTTTCAGAATCCAAAGAGTTAAGCCCGAGGTTTAGCATTAGCGAAATGAGAATTGGCAGACTTCTGTGCAGCAGAAGGTGGAATTCAAAAGCATGTTAGTTTCCTCACGGTGTTTTCTTAATTTGTAATTATAATTAATTTTTAATATCGCACATGCCAGAACTGAAAGCTGAAATTAAAACCAGTGTTCCATCATTGCTCCCCAATCAATAAACATGAGCAGTTGTTAAACCTATCATGTTTTTGAATCATTACAAAATATTGTATCAGTGTTAAGATCACGTACCTAAACAAAATTACGTCTCAGATCAGCTCAGTAGATTTCCTTTGTAGTTGCCACCCCTGCAGCACCAAAGAATAAAAAGGCCCTTGTCACATATAGGTACGCACGTATTAACACATTGGCTCATGTTTACGAGCCACGGGGTGGAATATTATCCGAAGACAATGATTATTTATCGTCAGAAACGCTTTTGTCATAACGCCGCTCGGGCGAGTTGTATCCATTAATAATAGCTTCGATGCTTCAATATTGATGGAGGCACTGATCGTTAGCATACCACTGCACAGTTCTGTAGTTTTAGTCTTGTGTAAATAAACTATCCCGTATTTAGGCGCTGTTAAACTATTTTTTTATAGACTCAAATGATAATAGGTAGGATCGTTTAAAAGAAAAGTTTATTCAGTGTATTACCTTGTCATTGCTAGATGATAACCATCTGTGCTACATATAAGTTTGAGTTTAAAACCACGGTTCGATTCGCTATAAATTCATTGTCCAGATTAGAAATCTCTTCCGATTATATTGGGTACAGTACCTACAGACAGATCATCCATTATCCTGTATGTTGCACAAAGGTAGAGCAAAACTCTACATCGGCTACATAGGTATATAAATAATATTTTAAATCTCGGAAGTATTATATAGTCCAAACCTTTAAAGTCAATATGTGATTTCTCGTGAGCACATAACGCTCTCGGCATATAATTTGTAAAAGTACACAGAGGAATATGACAGGAAACTTTTGTTTATACGAGATAAAAGACAAAAGTTGGCCGAGCCTGGCCTAGTCTTATCTGGTCCCATGAAAATAGATAAACGAATTCCTTTCTTGGGATGTGTTAAATATAAACAAATAAAGCATCAAGTTTGAGGTATAGCTTTCGGGAAGCGGTGCTGGCAAACACAAATGATCGTCCACCAGTATTTGGACAAACCTGCAATCTCGACGTATTCCTCGAAATTACTTTATCGACGCCGCTTACAGCAATGTGCAATTGAAACTTACAATTACAGTTATGTATCAAATACATAACGCAATTATAAAATTACGCTCTACACAATTTTATTGCTAACCATTTTGACTTTGACGATAAGGTTTCGGCAAAAACCCCGAACTGCGTGTGTACATTAAAGAAATGTGTTGCTATTTTATTGCCCACAAAACAAAAAAGAAAACAAAACAAAGAGGCATTTCGCAAAAACACATTGCGTGCCTGTGCGTAAACAAATCCGCATTATTTACTTACTGACCTCATTACGATTAGACAGTACGTTAAGCCAATTGTTTTGACTCAACACAACTTGTTCTTGACCCAAGTTGTTCTCAAGCTAATCGGTTTTCTTTATCCGTTTTATCGACACTTATCTCAGGTTGTGTTTGCACGTCGGCACGCGCAAACGTTTTGTATTTTTCTTTGAGGATTTTCCGACGGAACCGATAACATTATTCTACGATACACTTAAAAGATAAAGCATTTACTTATGCAAGCCTTCGCGGCTATTACGTATCAGTAATACGGTTTATGGTTTTTACTCTCATTGGGGATTCACAGAAGGCGCTCGCCGATATCATTCATATTTGCACGAGTCGAACCAGACCTTTATGACACATTGTCAGGCTGACGTGTCTGAGTTGCAATAATGTAATTTCAGTTTCTACTGTATTTTTGAATAGCTTTACTATTATACGTATTCGAAACAGTTCTAGATATTTCGGTAGCATTTCGGTCTTTTTAAGGTTTTGTTTTAGGAAGCTTAGTAAGTACCCGTAATATAAAATTATTTGTTAACCCATTACGAATATTGAACAATAAGACATAGGTACTAGTTTTTGATGAACACTGTATTATGTAACATACCTATGTGTTTTAAAGTTTATATTACATCGACATTTCCAAAATGTGATCTATACTATGTGCTTACCTGAACACTTGTCCAATATTATCTTTTAACAGGTTCATTCACTTCTACGTCACTCCATTGAGCTCTGTGTTTGTTGAGGTCACTTCGCACTGGCGTTATTTGCCTACGCGATTGGCCAAATCTCAAATATTAGACTCAAGCGCCACAGGTGACTTATACCTGCATTTTTTCATGGATGCTTAGGAAGTCAGGTGTTTCGTCGCGTTTGTTTGCGGTCAGATTTTGATTAATAAACGCTAAATATTTCTTTTCAACCCATTTATGTGATAATGTTGTTTTTGGTATAATAACTTTATATAAATTTTTGAATTGTAGGCATGAGAATTGTTTACATGTGTAATTAAAAAAAAACAAAAACATGTTTAACGTACTGCCCTATTAAATCCAGCCTGTAATTAAAACGATGTATGTACAGGTCACGTAGATACATCGTTGCTCTATGGGTTGTATGTACTCCGAGTGGATCCCACGAGAACGAGCTGCAGGCACTAGAATGTTCCACCCACGCTCACGTTTCGAGTTCAATAAAAAGTTAACGTTCGTTTTTTGAATGCGCTTTACAATCGGCCGCCGTGTTACGCGCCACGCCCTGCGACCTGATTGGTGCACGGGAGCCCGATTAATTTGTTTTTAAAATTTCGTATTCAGCCAGCGTTCATCAGTTCATGCACGATTGGTGCACGGAAGCTCGGTTTTCAACTTTTTTACTTAAGTATTGTGTCCGGTCGTTAATTATTCATGATTAATGAAACCCCAATTACGTTTTCATTTTCAACACGTCTTTTTACCGTGTAAAGTAATTACTTTTTACTAAACGATTTATTATGGGTTGGGGTCTGAAAAAATATAAGCTGACTTCTTATTTTGTTTTATAAATGCTCATATTGACGGTTAAAAAATTTGTCATACAGAATATATTAATTGAATGTCGTAATGTAAGTTTATTTAGCACATGTTTGTGTACGAGCATGTGTAGGTACCACATATATATAGGTTATAAAGGTTATAGTTGCTGATTTCAACTATATTTATATATGTACTTACCTACCTATTGTTATATAGGTACCTACGAATCATATAGACCACTCTTTGTCGTTCTAAGTCGTTTCTAACTAATACACTGTGTTTACCAAAAAAGCATTGTTTACAAACTATTATGACAAACATAAATTATGAGATAGAGCGATTTTATTTAACACTTTATTTGAGAGATAGATGTTATTCGGCTGTTCGTTTTACGAATTAGATAATTTTTATTTAACTTGCACACTTAAGTCATTTTTATACAGTATAATTAAAAAATTAAAAAATATGTTTCCAAAGGAACAAATTGTCGAGATGCATGAAATATGAGAGCTTGTCTTAAATTAATCAAATGTCTTAAATAAATTAATCAAATCTTTAACTACATTGAACAATCCGATTGATGTAAATTCAACACGAAAACGGTAGCACGTATTATGCAAGCAATGTACAGTGAACATTATGTAATCCACGTATTTTTTACCTACAGCCTTTCATTGGCTACCGCGTAAACCAGTAGCGGCTGTTATGTGGGCATATGTGTGTATTGGTGTTGGTATGTGAGTGTTTTTGTGTGCGTGTGCTACTGTTCCCTCCCCTGCTTAATTTGAAGGGAGGGTCGGAGTGTAGAGCAATCGTTTACGTACATTTTTTTCAAGTTGAAATTTTGTAGAGTTCATCTTAAAAGAGAGTGATTATAATTTATTCATCGTTGTAGAGATTTTGACTCTTACTGTAATTAGGTGCGTGTAATGAAAGATAATTAGAATACTATAATGTTTAATAACTTGTAATTATGTTTAATGGTATTATAAATAAACTCGTACCTATTATTTTATAAACGTTAATATAGAGGGTTACAAATTTATTTTAAATTTTATTTTTACAGTCCTTTCATTAATATAGGTAGGTACTATTTGAGTTAGTATTTAATAACGGTTTTCCGTGGAAAGAGTTGTGTCATAAAATAGTTACATTTTTATATTTACGAAACACATCTTACGTGATTCCTACCTATTGTATAGTTGCTAGAGAAATATCAGTTAATACTATCATAGAGCTGAGTTATGAATAACACCTGCGGAGAGCGTGATCAATTTATAATTGTATAAAAGACAATATAGCATGATTTGGGCGGGCTTATGTTTAAATGAATTTTCGCGCGGTTTTTATAATTGTTATATATAGGTAATTCTTTTAATAACTTGTGTTTCATTCTCACTTATTAGTGTATAGTAACCAATCAAACTCAATTCAGCAAGCACGGTACGTAGCGAGGCGTACAGCGCCGGGGGCTACGCGATATATCAATTGCACTCAGACGTTCCGCCGCTCTAACAGAGACGACTGTAGAGTCGATAGAGGTCACTTTAAAATTATTTTTGGTAACGTTTATAAGAGTTATGTGGGAAACGCAGAGTTCATGTAAAGACCTATTTACTAAAATCTTTTATTTTGACTTTTATAGTTTTTTTTTATATTTTATGACTTTAGAAGATTATGTTTTGTATACTTAAGTTGATTAGTGGGCCGAGTATTGGAACATATTGCGAGAGATAGTAGTTACCATAAAGTACATAGTAGAAGCATACCTGGTGATGACGATAATAATCATGATATTCTATTGATTATGGATTGTTATAATACTAATACATAACATCCATTTCGATAGATATGTCGATGTATGTAGTGGAACATCTTTTCTCTTAGATATTGTGATATACATCCAGAAATTGCAATTAAGTCATAAGAAAAACAGTATCATTAATATTACCCTAGTTAACTACTTTTTGAATTCAGTGTATCTAGGCAATATTAACTCATAAGCGCTTAACTATGTATTTTTTTAGATTTAGTATTTTTATAGATAGATCTATAGATTTTATACTAAGTATGATATGAGCTTTTATTCAAAAGCTTGCTTGAGTAGATGTTGATGGAATAACCATTCGAACTTTCCAGCAAGCTCGGTACGTAGCAATGCAAACCACCGGAGGCTATACGATCGGGCGATACTTCGGTCCTTAGATACTTCAACGCTCAACAGAGACTGCTGTAGAGTCGAGTTGAGTAGCTATTAGATGATATTTTCATTATAATTTGCGTATTTGTGTATTTGTTTTCCATATTATATATCATTGTTAGAGTAATCAGGAACCTTACTTTTACGTAGTATTTAAAAAAACACTAATAAGAGTGAAATAATTGAAGTAAATCACCGCCAAGTCTGAAACGTTATCCAGTTTAACTAACCTAGATTGATTAGGCTAGATCATTTCGTATTCAGCTTCACTTAAATCTTTATTTTTGTCTGACGTACTGGGTTGTTATCCATTGATGACAATAAATATGTTGTAGTACAGATCTGAAATATTTTTGAAATTATTTTTAATAAAGAATTCGACTCTATGCCAGTTGTCGTCCTGCGCCCGCGCATACCGTTCCTATGGGAACGCGCGAGACATAAACTGTTTCGTTATTTCTGCTCACTCGCTCATTTGTATATTATAATTTGGCTCAGCTTAGCGCGGCCGGCTTGAATTTAAATTGTTATATTATTACACTGATTATGTACCACGCCTATGCATATAACTCGTGAAAATATGCAACCATTTTCACAACTATAATTTGTAATTCGTTTTTAGCTCCATGCAATAACAGCAATGAGATAATGGGCCTTCATTACTAAAGATTTATTCATAAATAAACCCGAACACGGTAATTATAACAGCGTGATTCAGCTCATACTTCGGATTCTACGTTCGATCGTTAAAGGACAAGCTAACAATCGGATTCCATCCCTCTCTAAATTTCGGCGATGGCTATCAGTGGGAGCGAGATGAACGAGTCATTGTTCGTAAAAATGTCAAATAGAATGATAAACATAAAACTTCGTGTTGAAATACACCGAGGGATGAGCACGCGCTTAACAATATGATGGTAATATTTTTATTCAAATGCGTTTGATCGTTTTATATATGAGTGTATTCAAGTGATTCATGTGTTGGTATCGTTTAAGGGGTACTTTAATTTACTGTGGAGGTCCGTAATGGTTTCGTTGGCTTATTATTCTTTAATTATCCAGATAGCATTGCAGCGGGTATTGGTCCGAAGTAATAATAATTACTGTTTTATTATAAAGCAATAAGGCTCTTCTGTTTATAATTATATATTCACAGTGGAGGAGTAATAATTTATTATTGAATTATTTGCCTTTTATCATAGGACTCTTTTCCATTCCGTCATGAAATAGTCACGGCATTTAGAATTTTGTGAACAAGATATAACAAATTTCCGATAATAATCTGGGTATAATACATTTTAAATAATCTTAACTTAATAATAAATATGTGTAAAAACACCTCGAATTATCTGGAATATTGAACGTTTTGAAAAGCAAAAGAATTTGCACAAAACCAATTAACCAGTAATACTTCACACGGTCCGCTCCACACTTTTACGTGATCTATTATAATATAAAGTGACGAATTCCGAGAAAGCTCTCGAGCCGGCGTCACGCTGACTCGGCAAGCCCGCTCGTGAAAACCGAACAATGGCACAAAGCGCCATAATAAACCGTATTAGATCCAATCATAAAGGCGGTGACACAATAACTTGATAAATATTGGTGTTGGATGTGGAGGTGCCTTTTTATTTTTGAGTTTCTCTTTTTATGTGCACGATTGAGCGTCAATGTATACATTATACAATAACGACTTTGTGTAGTTCCGATACTGGTTTAGCTATCTGTAATCCGGGCACTTTTGTAGTATGCTTTGGTGGACAAAATGCTGAAAACTATGGTTAGATTCGACTTTTGAAACGCTTAATACTAATGTAGGGTTACCTACACCTGAATAATATGTCTTATTTTTTATCTAGTTTAATAGGCTTGATCGCGTCTTATGAAGCGTTAACCTTTTAATGTTACATTTAGGTATATTAAAACTGACACTGACATAAAGAGTTGAAATGAAATCATTGGTAATGCGGTAAGCTTTTCGCATTTTATTAAACTTATGTCTTGTATGGAGCGAAATTAGCGATCTTTAATGATCGACTCTTTTACTATGTTGTGGGAAGTTTTATTATGGCCTTAAAGACATATGAATGCGTCCACTAACGTTTATGGTTACTATAGGATCTTTTGTTCAGTAGATACGAATGCTGTGCTCGGGGGTATTGAGGAAGAATTGTCTATTGCAAAATAGAATTTGTACGTCTGCGTGTTCAGATATAAATTTTACTTATCTATTCTTTATATGGTTTTAGCGTATATTATGCGAAATATGCAAGCTTTCCTAAAGGCGCGTGAGATTATAAGGATAAGGGTCAATGCATATTGGCATTCAATTTCGTTTCGGTTACGCTCCAGTAAGATCGTTACTACTGTTATTAAGATTGTATGTAGATACGTATTACTGTTTGTAATTTTTGGAGAAAGTAAGGAAACCTTGGTCAAGGAGCCCTTGAAGATCAATGTAGTTCCGTGGTTTCTAAGTTTTGGTGATATTCACCATAATTGTCATCAAACATTTTAACATTCTCTTCTTTGACACGGGTTTTTCTCTGAATTAGGCGGTTTAAGACCATCATTTGCTACGTTAGCGAAGATACGAGTTGGTTGATATTAGACTGCAGATAAACTGTTCAATTCAATTATAATTTTTTGAGACCATTCAATTAGTTTTTGACCTATTCAAGGTCTGACATGAATGGGATCAAATTGTGTAGATACTGAAATATTTCGCGAGACACAAGTAAATCCTACGACTGAACTAGTCCTTGATACATAAGCCTGCCTTTTACACCCGCCGCACTTTATTGTTGCGGTCATAACAATCCGTACATTATTCATTACTGCTTTTTAATTGATCGATGCTTTTGAACTCATTGAAAGGAAGCAATTTATTGAGTTTTTGAGTGAACACTCGTTAATATAAGCACCGCTGCAGTCAGTTACTATGTTGCTCACAATCGACTAACAATTTCGTTTTATAGCGTTACTGATGTTCGTACGTTTGTGGAATTTTGCGTAATTAACTTCGAAGTGGCAGTTTTTGCGGTCATTAAGATGCGTTCTGTACAATGTTTACGATTCTCGTGAGATGTAATGAGCCTGAATAAAAATGTGCGAGAGATATTTTGTAATTATTGAACTTATAAATAGATGGAATTTCGTTTTGACTTATTTTTTATGGTGCAGACTTGTGAATAAAATTATTGGCACTTATACACATTTTCATGTTTGCGTAGGCGCGTGTATTTTAATTTTAATATTTAATATTACTTGTAAGTTATAAACTACTTAGTATGAGCATTTGTGTTTGTTAACTATCGTACCTCACAAACGTGATTTAATATGTTAGATTAATACCCATAAAACAAGAACAGTGCAAGCAGAATAAACACATTCGGAACTTTATTACTGATGTGTTAGTAATAATGTTATCTGTTAGTGCAATTAATAAAAATTATGAATAAATAACTCATAATTATGTAATATAATTTTATCATTTAATAATTTAAGTAAACACATTAAATCCACTGATTGACAAACAACATTTTACTGACATTTTTGGAATAATACAGTAAATCCTTTTAAGATTACAGATCGTTCTCATTGTCACTTTCCAAATGGTATCATTAAATGGAAAAGCTATTCGCGCCGGTGGTCCCCCTGCGTCGCCTTTCACTCTTCATTAAGGAATCTTGTTGACTCACAACTTTTAAAACAAACGAAACCTCAACTCATTTCAACGGAAGTGACACATATTTTGCGCATTATTATTAAATGATGATTTTTAACAGTAGTTGTAATAACTGTAGTTGTTATTTAAAACTAGGAAATTCTACTGCGAAAGTATCAAATACTGGGCATACTAAGCATTTATTGTATACACAATTTAAAACTTATTAGTTGTGTCTATGGTCAATGGATTGGCTTGTTCTAAGTGTATCATAGATAAGCATTTAGAGAAATGTGTCAATTAAGCGCTAAATTTATAAAAACAGCGCTGAAAATTTAGTTCTAAGTAATTTTATAGTTTTAGTTGTTTATTTAAAAGATACGTCATCGATATTTCACAATACATTTAAGACACACTACGAACAGGGTTCAGTATGATTTGTTCTTGTTGGTGTATACAGTGCTGACGAAAACAAATAAGTAACACATTAATATTGCTTTCAACTGCCCATATACCTACATACGTACGTACAATGTAGATATTGTAGGTACTTGAATACAATACCTACATTGTATGACGTACTCATCTTTAACTTGACGTATGCTAATTAACTTCTAGTAATATTTATTACGAGTTGTAGTAACTTTCCACGTATTGTTTTGCGTTCGTACTAGAAGTAATTTCTAAGAAAAATCAACGGCTACGTCAACAAATTTATGTATGACCACAGTATTGGTCATACGTATGAATTATACAGTAAATTATATTAAGTATAGATATGTTATATTCAGTAACACGGATATGTTCTGCGGTGGAAAGTTTTCCCGGAAAAGATTCCTCTCTTTAGATATCAACCTTTACTAAATATATTCGCAGTTAGACAAAAAACATTGTTAAATTCATTAATAGAAAGATTCCTTTACTTCCACGTGTAATGTTACAGTTCTCGTATCTGGAAATAATTAAAAAAATATCACAATATAAAATTAAAATAACAATATTACGTTTAGAAAATTACAATCGTTTTGGCTATCGTATTGTTACAATGTGCAATTACAGTTACCGTGGTAAAGTTTACATCTTACAAGTAAAATGTTTATTAGAATACGATTGTACAGTTTTTGTTATTAAGCGAATACAAAAAAAATAATCTTGTTAACAATTATTTTATGTGGGAACATGCGTAGATTTCCTAATTGCAAATAAGACAGGCAACATGGCACGTTTATTATTCCGTGAAGTATAATGCCAATGGGTCACAGGTCAAGATGTGTGAATCATAAATGAATTTTAAGAATATACATCAATACATGACTCATCCAAAGATCCGCTTGGACTAATTTTAATAAGCTCTGTAATGCAGAGATGTTATCTGCGTGGGAAAGATTAGGTTCTTTAGAGCACACGACAATTATCTCTTTTGCAACTTCAGCACTGCGTTTATTTCACATAGAAGTAACATAAAGTTCATTTGGCATGAAATAAAATTTTCAAATTAATCATATGATATATACAAGATTTAATTTCATTTGAAAAATTTATGCAAAGTATTCTGAGAGCATTTAATTTTTTGCCTCAACAGTGTAAACTGATCTTAAATAAAAAATATATGAGACGATTTAGAGATTATTTAATATTGTAATAATAAAATTTTAATTTCATTTTAATAATCAATTATATTAAATTAAATTGTCTTTTACTTAAAATGAATGGAAAGATAGGCATATTTAAAGCTATGCGCATATCAACGCTCATAAAGTCGTATCCGATGTATGTACAAAACGGTATCGTAAACAGCATATCTTTAGAAGCGAAAGAGTCATCCATTTTGCCACTAAAAGAGGATCCTCGTGACCACATAAGATGGTTATCACTCAAAGCTCATACGGAAGACTTTGTAACCGTAAAAGGCTGTGTTGAATTATTGTTACGGCGAAGATTCTAGATTGCCGTTTTTTTTACTTCAACCAACTTAACGTGAGTGGTCGCCGTCGTGAGTCTACGATCGCGTAAGAATTTTTGTCATTTACGTTTTGGGAACACCGGCTTTTGTAACATAGGTGGTAATACGAATAACCATGAGAATACAATACCTATATCTAAGCAATAATATCATATACCTATATATTAACACACAATGATCGAATTATTCATTATGATTTTCAATACTAATTAAACGTCGATTAAATTGATATTGGAAGATCATAAATAAAATATTGTTAACTCAATAAATTCGTTTTGAGATATTTCCTTTCTTACATAGAATTATTAAGCGGACTGTTGAAGTATTGCTGATTTATAGACATACCTACTCCGTAAGAACAGCGAGATTATGGGTGAACTGTTATTAACGAAAATATTGATCTGAGGCGCCTAAAAAGTCTTTCATGTTCCATTGTTTTCCATAAGTCTCTTTCGACACTCTTTACATATCGAAAATCCGACAGAGGCGGAAACTGTCAAATAATTATAATTTATTTAGGATGTAAACACCTCGTTGGTCGAGTGGTTGCAAGCGCGACTGTCGATCTGGAGGTCCTGGGTTCAAATCCCGGGTCGGGTGCTATTGGATTTTTCTAATTTAGAATTTCTGGTAGTGACTCGGAGTCTGGAATTGTGCCCGGTGTATGGCAAT
>DWFV01000694.1:0-13151 GCA_018246775.1 Parelbella machaon machaon
GCGGATGATCTATCAAGCTTGTACCTGAAATAAAGGTAGGAATTCAATGGAAAAGTGATTTTAATTTCAAGTAGCATATTTAAAAATACGTTCTAAACATACCTTTCGATAATCTGACCCACTGGTTGCAGCTGTAAATGTACGCAATAAGAGAATTCGATCTATTATCTGGAACGGTCTTGCCACCAAATATAATCATATAATCGTTGGTTGTCACTGCTGAATGCAAATATGTGGCTTGAGGTAAGTTTTCGTAACCGCTCATTCCCGGGAATACCGGCAATTCACTCCATGTCTTCGTAGGGTAGTGAAACGAGAAAAGTTTGCTTGATACCTGGGTACCATTGTACATGTATGTAATCCCACCAAATACGTATAAGCTTTGAGAAGGTGGATGGTAAACGGTACTGTGACCTATAAGCCCTGAAGGTCGCGCCCCTTCACAATTTAACTTAATCCATTTATCATTATCCAAATCGAATTCCCAAACATCTGCCATAAAACCTTCTTCTAACGAGAAACCTCCAATAAGCACCAAGCTTTCATAATCTTGATATTTTTGTAAAGTTAGAGTGTGCCCCGCGAGAGGGGGCGGTTGTTCTTCCTTATTTTTTATATTACTCCAACGATGCTCTTTCAGACTAAATTGCCAGAAATCACCAAGAGTTTTATTTTGTCCATTTTTTTCTTGTAAACTTAAGCCCCCAAAAATGTAAATATTCTGTTTGGAATGATAGATTTCTGCAGCATGAAAGTAGCGCCCTTCAGGCATTTTTGGATCAGGTGTGGCTTCTACGGTGACTTGCATCCACGTGTTATTTTTGGTATCATAAAATCGTATATCATTTAACGGGCCGTGCGAAAGCGAATATCCACCGAACATCCACAAGCCGCGTCTATCAGCAACTAAGCTGTGTCCGAATCTTGGTAATGTTTTTCGTAGATGGTCTAGACCATCGGAGAGAAAATCCGAATTAAAAAGTTCCGTAAAGACTAGTTGAGTTTTATCTAATTTAATAGAACAATCGTCGCCGCCGAAACCTTCATTACAGAGACACCGACCATAGCTAGTATCACAAACTCCTCCTTTAAGGTACATGCTGCAGTTGTTTCTACAGATCTCTACATTACAATCGGGTCCTCCGAAACCTTCGCGGCAAACACAGTATCTTTTATTGCATACCCTCGGCCAATGACAGTAACCGTCACATGCTACAATTTTGTAAACTCCTTCAAACCCTTGGTCAGGTTGATTCTGTTTGTAGTGGACAGTTAAATTCCCGCTTCGAGCTTCGACTACCCCAGAAGATGCGCCGTTACAAAACACTCCCAAAAGTTGACTCTGTTGATTATTACTCAGATCAGGTACCCCGCCTAACCCATCATAAACATACACTGCATTTTGGTCACATGGGACATTAAAAGTCGAAGAATTGACAGTAAACTGTACAATAGAATTTTTAATATCCTCAGCCGATATTATCCACAGGCATTCCTTAGAGGGACCGATAGATTTTATTTCTGGATCTGTCTTAAATGAACCAATGCCTTGTGTTTGTGACGCATTTAACATTCCTCTAGGCTCACATTGATAGTAACATCGACCACCATGGCGAGGATCACCATAAAATTTCGATTTACAACGTTCACAGTTCTGGCCTTCCGTGTTGTCTTTACATATACATTCACCTGTCGTGACGTCACAGATTCCACGGGTTTCGTCTCCGTGGTCATTACAATCACATCGTCGACAGCCCTGACCAGTTGTTGCGTTACCATGGCTGCCAGGCTTACAAGACTCACAAAACTCACCCTCCGTCCAATCTTGACATTCGTCGCAACGACCTACTCCAGTCTTGCAAGTGGAATGGTTATGACACATGCAATTGATAGAACAGTCTGCACCGGTCCAGCCCAAGTCACAATGACATTTGTATTGTGGAGCACCGAGACAGTAACCGTGTATACAATTATTGTAACAAGTTCTCATGCAACTCTTCTTTCCGTCACCTATATAACCTTGTCTACACTTGCACGTATATGATCCGTGTGTGTTATTACAAACTGCGTGTTCGTGACAATCGTGAAGTCCTAGTCCGCACTCGTCGACATCCGGACACTGTGCGTACGCCCAGCCGGCGTCCGCATCCGTCACGTTCAAAATGGACGCACAATCAACGTGCGAACGTGTGAAATCGCCTTCCGTACACACTCCGTTAATGGGATTTTCGTGCGAATGACACCAGCCACATCCCATGCTCCGTAAACACGTCGCACATTGCCCATGAGCTTGGCAGGACTTGCACTGTCCTGATTTTCGATTGGGTTCGTCAGTAGGGATCGAAGCTCGGTCTAACCATTCTCGACACAGGCCAAACTGATACTCGCTGGTGTAGACGCTGAAACTGAAACACTGGCGGGTGGCTTCGCACCAGACGCAGCGGCCGCGCTCGTCGAGGCATTGTTCGCAGTCGAGGCGCATGCGGCAGGGGGCGGGGCACTCGCTGGCGTCAACGATGGCACTACTCGCACGCCCCCGCCTCGAGCACCTCGCTTCGTCTGCCCACCACTCGCAGTAGTTCCCCGACACACAACGCTCGCAACTTATGTAGTTTGAACAATTAGGACAAGCTGCTGGCTGCAGTGTTAAATACCGCCACTCGCCCTCTGCTGTACAAGTCATCTTTTCATCAACGTTCCGAGGCTCGCAGCGATTTGTCAACTCGCACCAGCCGCAGGCCGCATCGGCCAAACATAGCAGACAATTATCGTAATTCAAACATTGTCCGTCCGAGTAGGGTTCCAGAAATTCAAACGTAAAAACCTGAAATAAATTGAAGGATTATTATAATCGCTACGTTATCACGAAAACTAATTAAAATTTATTTTGCTAATAAAATAATTAATAACATTTATTACTGAATTTTATTGTTATTGTGATCGAAATTTACCTTTGCACTCTCTTGCGATTTATTATGAAGCAACTCCATTTTAGCGTGGTGATGAGACGGATACGGACCTAGGTGCAAGGAATCGTTGGCGTGCATGTTGACCGAAAGCCGGCCCGGGAACAAGTTAGGCCAATTGACCGACGAGCAGGCAGACGGGTCCGCAGATATATTGGCTGTCGGTTCATCGCTGTCTCCTAATGTCAGTGTCAAGTTCGAGTAGCCAGCACATATGTGTATTGTTTCGCCTGTTCCGTTCCAATACTGAGGTATATGCAACCAACCTCAAAGTCTTGCTTCACTTGCACCACTGAATATATGACTACTAGTCCCTCCTGTTCCCCAATCTACGGTAGTTGCATTCACAACAGAGACTCCATCTGGGTGACTCCAATCCGCCGGCTGCTGGTACCTTAAGAAGGTCAGGCCTGGTCGTTTGTCTAGAACTTTGCACTGCTCGGGATCGGTCACTTCGGTGCCAGTAGTGCCCCACCACCCTGGATTCTCAGAAGGTGTATCTTCTCCACAAACACCATAGTTATCTAAAAAAAAATACTTTTACATATCCACTGACTACAATCTTTGATAGATGTTTTAGAGTTACATTTCCTTACCATCTTTATGATGGCAGCGGGCGTTTTGCACGCACCAACTGCACTGATACAGGCCCAGTTTTGTGCTGACTGACGATAAGGCCGTTCGTGTGGTATTCTGTTTGCCCAGCGGTGGACCGTGTATGAGACAGGAGTGGCAATCTCCGAGGGCAGGACAGATACCTCCGCACCGGACCGACTGTAAGTTGGTTGTGCAATTCGAACCAACTGTTCTGCCATAACAAATCTAAAAGTAATGTTCAGCATGAGTAACAAATCTACAAGTAATGTTCAGCATGAGTAACAAATCTAAAAGTAATACACGGTATGAGTAACAAATTCAAAAGTAACGTACAATATGAGAGTTCGAGTTTTTGGTATTGATATAAACATGAATAACGTAGATAATAGATGTTTCATAATTAAATTAAAATACGAATAGTTTACTCTCGAAGCTGTTAAGTGAAACATTGCTAGTTATACGAAATACAAACAGATAGCCTCTCAACACATCAGAAATACTACACGTGTTTAAACATATGAATTTACTAATGAATAAAGCAAATTGTGTCGTGGACAGAATGTCGCTTTTTGTTTGTATTGCCAATAACAGTGGATGTTTGCTGTGTGCATATCACTGAATATGTGTTTTACGTTTTCTTGAATCAGGCAAAATTAATAACAAATACATATCATTTTGCACCGACCAAAATTATTGTTCTTACTTTACACAACAGAATTAGTTCGTCAGCAATATACTTAAAATACTGAACAGTCGTGAAAATAAAATACGAAATGTAACATGCGTTTGCGATTTGACGGTGTTTTGACTTTCGGAAGAAAAAAAAATCCTTTTTATCAAGTCTTGCGATAACTTCTCTGTTACGATTATCGCAACCCTTGTATAAAAAATCGCCATTCGAACTGTATTAAACTTGCATTTTGTGTTTCTCTGACATCAGAACAAAATTCATATACGAGTCTTGAAAGTCACTACGCAAAGTATTAAGGACATTTTCTAACGTTTCTAGAAGTTTCCAAGCGTCAACATCATTGTCACATCAAGTTATATAAGTATAATCGGAATTGTGTGCAGTTGTAAGATTAAGTGCAATCTTATATATCGGTATTCTCGAATATTCCTTATTCTTCTAGTCGAAAACGAGTAAATATTTGATGATAACTAGGACAAGAACAGTCCTGTACAGACAGGGAAATGTTTTTACAATGTTGACGGTACTAAAAGAATTGAATATGTTGAAACATATTACCTACTTTAGAGTGTTAAGTAAAAGAAAGTCTTGGAAATTGGATCGTTTAATTATCAACTTCAGATTACAAATTTTGACAAATATATTGAGGATTTCGTGAGTGAAGCACATCCGACGCGTGGCGGTAGGCGAAGTCCTCATTATATTTGTCAAAATGTGTAATCTGAAGATGGTAATTAAACTATCCAATTTCCAAGAATTTATTTTACTTAACAAAAGAAAAGTGGCGACCGTGACAGGACTCTCATGTGCGTGAACAGAGAGAAACATGTTGCTATAATCTAGACGAAACTAAAATTTTTAGAATGTCTAGGGTTTGCGAGCTGGAAGTAAAAACGTTACATAATAACGTATAAACTATCTTTGATCGATGTCATTGGTCGAATACAGTTTTAATTATAGAAAAATAAATAAATAAATGAAGAATTGATTATGATGGTGACGAATCCTAGTTATACTTACATCATCCGCAGAACACCATCCGCACTCCGGGTCCGCGAGGCACTCCGGCTGGGATCTATGCTTGGGGCATGCCGATTCCGGATCTTTATTTGTGATGCCCGCATGCCAACTAGGAACCACGTACGCGAGGAGATCTCCTACGAATATTTTGAAAATAACATTCACCATTTAAAATAACAAAAGGCAATTTTGACTCCATAATGGCGGAGATAACGGAAGAAATGACACGCAAATCTATAATTCAAAATCATTGTGATAATGTCAACAACATGTTTGATATTTGTTATGGCACAAACGTCATACACTAAGTGACGACTGAGGCTTATCACTTAATGGGTTATGGTATATGACCGTATACACCTTTTGGTATTAACAGATCATACCATTTTCTAAATTTAATAAATAAATCAACAGATATTAAATCATCAATGACCAATTTAATCAACTGATATTAAATCACCAATGACCAATCTCATCAAATGATCAAATGGTGACGAATAACCAATCTAATCAACTGATATTACATGACCAATGACCAATCTAATAACATTTCTGAATTACTCACCGTTTACATTGCCGTGATATCCTCCAGCAATGAGCAAAGTAGAGGGAGGTTTCAAGGTAGCTGCGTGGGCGAAAACACCTTGTTTCTTTGGATAGTATTTGCGATTTTTCCCCAATACGTCCAGCGATATCCACGAATGACATCCAAGGTGGTATAGATACATTTGACTGTCGTAGCATATCTCTTCCCTGTTATGACGATGGGAATATCCACCGAAGACAACCAAATAATTTCCTAAAATTATATCAAACATTTCATATTTCATACATAGTACATGTTTTCGTTTTTTTGCTATTATGAATTCTGTTTCTCTATTTAGATATCATTATTAATATTAATATTTTTTTAGGAAACAATAACTTTACATAAAATCAAGGTGAAAAAGTTAGTGAATTAATCCACTTAACTTTCACTGAAACCAATATTTTGAGTAATTACACTTATTATTATAAATATAGTTTTAAAGTTACCAATAATTGTAGACGTGTGGAAAGCCCTTTCCCGCGGTACGTAAGTGTCACGCAAATGTGCTCTCGGGTAATGTATTTCACTCCAGTGCTTGTAATCTAGGTCGAATTCGAACATCCTGTCAGAGAGCTTTGAAAATCTGAAAAAATTAATGAATGAACAAACTTTTCTTGGCCCTTCTTTTTCAATTTTTTTTAATTTATTTTATTACCTGGCAACACTAGCTACAACGCCTCCATAGACTAAAATAGAATTTGAATGTTGATGATATACAGTCGTATGCGCTACGACCCGCACATCCAACTCTTTCCCACCACGGACTTGCACTTTCTCCCAAAACTCCGTAAATACATCTCCGAGCTTGATTTTGTACAGACTAAAAAAGACAAATTTATAATATATCATCCAATATTAAAACTAATAAGGAAAAAATACGGTTGTCTCTAGTAAATCCCTTTTAAACATTAATACACTAAATAAAATTTTACCGTAATACGTACTTGGATGAAAATTCCCCATCCACAGTGCTCCCGCCAAACAAGTACAGTTCATCCCTAACCGCGGTCAACGTATGTCGCGTCAAACCGGGCGGAGTGAAAGTTGAATTTACAGCCCTCAAGGTCCAACTCTTCGCTATGGCGTCAAAGTACCACAATTCTGATGATAAGCTGCCATCTGATAATTTGCCGCCATACAAAATAAAACCGCTGCCATACGCACAAGCTGAATGACCATACCTCGGCTCGGGCTTCGAAAGATTACTCTTCAAAGAGGAACTTAAAAATTCTGGTTTATCAGTGAATTGTAAATAGCTGTCTGAATATGGTGTGGATGGATAAGAGTACATAAGAGGTAACGTTGTCCTGTCATGATGAGAAAGAGACGTTAGCAGCAGATTGAATAGTGAGCTTCTATTGCCAATAGGCCAGCTGCCGTCACTGTTACCCTGTCAGAAATCATAATAAAATTAGAGAAACATATCAACATTTTCATATTACTATTTAGAGTCATGCTCCAAAAAGATTATAACTTAATTAAACAAAAACTAATAATGAATGGAAATACAAAAAACATACTCAATAACTAATTATTGATTTTCTTACCTTTGTAAACAAAGTTAGCAATGATTTATCAATCTCTTCATTAGTGGGATATCTTCTTAAAACCTTACCATTTTCATCATACCATTGACTAGTCGAAAATCTGATAAAATTACAGAGAAAAACAACTGTTTATTTATTACTCCAGAACCAGTTTACAAAACATTTAAAATTCTAACTACTTTATTATAAATCATATTTTTAATACCTTAAAAAAAAAACTTTAGAGAAAGATCAATTCACGTAACTTACTTATAAACCTCCATTAATCCTAAGACTTTATTCAGATCATATCCTCCAAATACATATAGAGAGTGTGTGTGATTTACATAAACAGCAGAGTGTGCGGCTCTCTTTGTCATACCACTTTCTGTGTGAGATAGCCAGTGCCAGCTATTTCCTTCCTTATCACTGTGTTTTAAAGAACATGATTCTCCAGAAAATCTTAAACAAAAATACCAACTATGACCTCAGGTATATGATGAAGTGGAACTCCTAAGCGGCTTTCATTCCAAACAGGTTAATGATTTTAATTGTAGGTGTTAACATTCCATTTCTAAGGATTGATCTGTCCAAGTTGTTGATAACTCTAGATCTCTGCCCAGTGTATGGCTCTATAGGCTCACCACCTATTCCATGAGACATAATTATAACTTGTGAAATGTAAGAGTGTACTACACGCCTCTGCCTACCCATTCGGGGATTACAGGCATGATGATATGTTTTTAAACTTTCAAGGCTCTTTTCTGAAAAATATTTTTTGTCATATCAGTCTTCTCCCAGACGAGTGATATGCAATTAAAAGTCATGACTCGGTAAAGACAACATGATGTATGATTGTCAGTCATTACTAAGTTTTCAATCATGTATCATGATAGCTAGGAAAATGTGACGGCACCAGTGATTACACACCTACTGATTTTGTAGAGAATCACAATTTTATAACAGCAAATCACGATGACAAAACATATTTTGGACTTTTCATGACATTGGCTGCAATTTATTTCACTTTTGTATACCATTTTTACCAATAAGGCTGGTTTTGATAACAGAAACAAAAACAATAATGCAGCTCAATTTTCAAGGCACTCTATCACCTGTTTTAAACTATTTATAATGCCATCAATAAAGTTTCACAATTGTTACCCAACATGAAAAACCTCTAGTGACTTCTTAATGTGCTCTTAGAAGTATGGAAACATAAAATTTGCATAGAAGATCACCCATCTAAACATGGCCTATATCTGACCCTGATTAACCTAACACATCGCTTGAGATCTATAAACACATAAGGCAAGTATTGATCCAAAAATATGAAAAATACTGACTTTGTTTACCTATCTTTAGGTGATTTCATAAATATCTTTAAATATGTTTCTATTATACCTGCTTCCAGCAAAACAATGTTTAAAATTTCATTTTTGAGATACCTTATAATGAGCATTGAGATACAATCATCTGTAGCCACAATTACACAAAAATAGGTCTAAATATTAAATGTAACTTCACAGCTGTAATCCCCAAAGAGGTAGGTAGAAGAGTGTAGTACTTTTTTTTTATTTCACACATATCACCAGTTATGGTTACATCCACAATGGAAGCTACAGATCCAGACTCCTAGACACTACTAGAAAATCAAAGTTAGAAAATCCAATTGTACCTGACACAGGATTCGAACCCAGGTTCTCAGCTCAACCGTCACGCTTTGTAGCATCCTAAACATATTTCTATTATATCTGCATCCAGGTATTCAATGCTTAAAACTTTTTTTTCAGAAAATTTATAATGGACATTGAGATGAAATCACATATCACTACAACTACACAAGTGGGGATTATTGGTAAAAATGCCTCAGAGGAGACCTATGACCAGCTGTAGACATAGGCTGATGATGACAAAATTTTTTTTCTATTCCGATGACTAGTAAGCAATCAAATGTGTCTGAGATAGAATTACTTTACATAACATAATCTTGGAAGTGATTAATTATAATAAAGTGTGATTATATGCATGTATAGAGTTTGTGTATATAATTGCAGTCCATAGTTAATTACGTTACAGCTAGCGTAAAAATAAATGAGTTTATTGTGGTCGCAATTTGCATATATCTGCATTAATACTGTTGTAAATATGATACAATATAATTTAACATAAGTGGTTACACAATTTATCTTGTGTTCTTCTCATTATGTGTCGCACCACACTCCCATTACAAGTAAACACTTAAAACCAACTTTATCCATAGTCTTTAATGAAGTATGACTGTCTTTTGTTGATCTTATATCACTTTAAACATTGTACAATATACTAGGAAGTAGGAAAACAATACCATAAAAAATTTCAAGAACAAACTCATTATTTTCTTTAAATATATATAGAGAGAAACCACTAGTTAGTTGTAAAACAACTATTTTACTCGTGCTGATCATTTCATATAAATATAATGTAATTTTTTATTTCCAGCGTTCCACAATATATTAAAATATTGGTAAAATTGAGATATATGTAATTCCTCTTTGTCTCTCCTTCTCTCTTGTAATCATAAAGTACATTGTCACCAGTACTAATGAAGTAAAATGACAAAGGTAAATACATACCCTTTCTTGCATAAACACCTATCTCCTTTGCACTGCCCATTTCCAGAACAAGTATTTGGGCACAGTTCTACACTACAATCTGGGCCGCCCCATGTTCCCACACAGAAACACTTGTTGGACATACACAGGCCCCTACCCGTACAATTGTTCGGACAGTTATGTATGGCATAAGTTGCTCGGAAACCATCAAGAACATAATTTGTATCACTATACAGAAGAATTAACATCTGCAATAATTACAACAAATGAAATATACAAGTATACTGTAAAATTAACTACACATGGCCAGTTTTTATATCACTTACATATCCACTAGAGGCGGTAACGTTTTGGGGCTCTGTTTTCCCGCTAAAACTCCCCAGCAAAGGCGCATCAAAGGAATCACCATCATATACAAATACATAATCATAGGAACATTCAGTGCCCATACGAATAAAACTCAGCGTTATGTACTGGCTCTTGTTAGCCGCCTTTATTAGCCATTCACAATGCGAATCCTGAAAATAGCGGCGGTTTAATTAACACTTCCTTATTTACTTGAAGGCATTAGTAATTACAGCGAAAACTTACTTGTGTGTAGTTAGAATTGCTGGGTCCATCGGTGATGATGCCGCTTGGTTCGGTAAAGACCCTGCGTGTCTTGTCGCAGGGCACTGTGGATGAAGCACAGAAGACGGCCAGACAGATCCAGCTGACAACTACTAAACTGGCACCTTTCTCCCGAATACGTGGGTACAACATGCCTCTTCCCAGTTGTTACAACACATAAGTCAAATATCAGAGCCATATAATCGCAAAATTACGACTAATATCACTAAAATGTAAAATAAACAATACTCATTTAAATGACATCTACTTCAAGGCTAACTACAATATGAAATATATAACGCCACAATTACTTCCAAAGCATGTATTTGATTTCTCTACAAAATTACTTCTTTCTAAAGTGCACTTATCGCGTTATATCCAATGATTTTATTGACACTTTCTAACGAGTTTTATTCTTACAAACAATAAATTCATCACAGTATTTTGACATTTGGCTATTACGAGTTTTTTTACTTATCTGTGATAAGCACCAAGAATATTAAATTGTTATGCCCAGAGAAAAATGATTCAGTAGTAAGCTTAGTAAAAAGAAAACCTATTGAATCTAAAAAACAATTAAGATAATAAAAATTAGAGTTTTTATTATTCCTTACGTTTTTTTATAATTTTAGCATAACGTCATTTATTTGGTCCGGTATTTCGTCTATGTGGAAATACAAACTTCAGTTGTCGCTAAGTATTATCTGACATTCATGCCATCTTTGAGGACTTTAGCTTAAAAGATACGGCGGGAAGTTTAAAAAGCGTGTATATATGGTTAGTTTCCTAAAATGTTTGTAAATAACTTTCTTCGAGTAATGGCGGTAGTTAATTCTTATTCATTATTTTAATTTTATTTTCACAAAGGTTATGTTCATTTGCATGTGATATTTGGAACTTAATTATTTGGGATAATATTCATTAGAATCAAATTAGAATGAAACTCATAGTCTGCCCTCTTCATTCCAGGGCAAAATGAAAAACTGACAAGTGCATTATTAATTATTTCGATAAAGAATATACCGTTTAAGTATAGTTTTACTGTAATACTTAGTTTTTTCTGTAATAGATATTTAAAACTCGATATTTTCTCATTGACCCATGAGGAACTTGGCAGATATTGCATCAAAACATATTTTTAAGTAGGTATTTTTAATTGAATAACTATTATGCAGATAATTATGAGTAGCATTACGCAAAGTTAATATTTAGTTAATTTGAACGAAGTTTGAAACCATTTCATTCGCCGTGCAAATGGTCGCGGGTTGGATTGTGGCAGATGTTTGATGTGTGTAGATATTTGAATGACATCTACTTCTGGATGTATTCTTCTCTTATTTATTAGTATGTGAACATATGATATATATTACTAAGATTATTTATTTATTTATTGGGTTCACCAACGCAGTATACACAATGCAAGTGCAGTAGAATGAACTTAAAGCATAAAGTCGTGTATCTATAATTATAGGTTAGGTTAGGATAGGTCTATCATTACATTAAACCATTTGATTGATATTACATTCCAATTGTATACATAACATTACAAATATGTATTACGTTAGTTACATTTCCCATTACATTATACGATTTTGGTTAATATATTATGGTTAATATATAATCAAGTATACATGTATAAACATCGTGATAAGCCCTTACATATCTCATGGTTTTCTTTGTTTTTGTGTTATAGTATTCTATATCAGCGATTGTGCCGTTACCGAAGCCCTTAAGATTGTTATTAAGTTTTTCGTAAATATCCACTTTGCAGTAGTTTAAATTAGCCAAAACGTAACTTCTTTTAACGCTTCAAATGACATATTATAGGTATTAGTGACTAGCTAATTTACGGGACTTCATCATCATCATCATCATCGTCAGCCTATCTCAGTCCACTGTTGGACATAGGCCTCCCCCAATGAGCGCCATCGCGCCCTGTCTTCGGCTTACGGGACTTGCTCACGGAAATTTAAGCTATTCCTATTCAAACTTTAGATATGCGAGGTAACCCCGTCTTTTCCCATGTTCAAGCTAAATCCTTACCAAATTTGAAATTTCAGCTTAAAAAGCTGTTATTTTCCACAATTTTACCAGAATCTCGTGTTAAACAAGACTACATCTTGCCGTTGGCGGTGACGGTTGTGAGTGCCGGATGTTTCCTTTATAATTTTATGTACTTTAACTATACCATCATCATTATCATCAGCCTGCTCTGATCAAATTCTGGATATAGGCCTCTCCAATAGCACGCCACTGACCTCGATCTTCAGCTCTTCGCACTCAACTAATGCCAACAATTTAAACTATGCGTTCAAATCAATTAGGCATTTGTTTTTATAAAAACATATATTCTATTAATAAATACAACTAAACATGTTTTTTTATTCTGGCAGTCAGGCAGTCAGACCATCCCAAAAAACGGCCGTAACTTAAGCCGGTACGTATATAATCATGTGTATAAGCCTTGCCATAAGACATTAAATTCCTCCATCATCTCAACTTTTTTATAAAGATTTAACAACAAAGAATAGAAACATGTAACTAGAAACGTATTCAGTA